>CM060278.1:4127808-4214977 GCA_030684275.1 Acipenser oxyrinchus oxyrinchus | reverse complement strand
TATATATATATATATATATATATATATATATATATATATATATATATATATATATATATATATATATATACATGTATATATATATATATATATATATATATATATATACACACACACACACACACACATTATATTATATTATATTTTATATAACAGGTACACTAAAAGTTAATATATTCTGTACATTACAAACCATAAATGCATAGTAATCATTATTTATAAAATTATAAATACAATACATTAGATAAAACAATTCTACAAATTCTTAATTCGACACACATGACTGCAACTCAGCTTCCTTGTCTATGGGTTTGTCCGATCGCTCTGTGTGACAATATCACAGTATAATGAAGTGTAAAGGATGAAGCCTCAGCAGAGTCGCTAATTCTCTTCCTGTCAATGGAGTCCCACCTGGAACAACACAGAAATGGAACAAAGAGACTGTTAGTAAAGCACATGGGGGAGGAAAGCACAGAGGAACCAGTTTTGTTCCCTTTGTTTTACATTCTCAAAACTAGCAAGAAACAACTCCAAATGCTGATTCAATCACTGCTGCCTGCACCTGTGTTACAAACTAGCAAGAAACAACTCCAAATGCTGATTCAATCACTGCTGCCTGCACCTGTGTTACAAACTAGCAAGAAACAACTCCAAATGCTGATTCAATCACTGCTGCCTGCACCTGTGTTACAAACTAGCAAGAAACAACTCCAAATGCTGATTCAATCACTGCTGCCTGCACCTGTGTTACAAACTAGCAAGAAACAACTCCAAATGCTGATTCAATCACTGCTGCCTGCACCTGTGTTACAAACTAGCAAGAAACAAACTCCAAATGCTGATTCAATCACTGCTGCCTGCACCTGTGTTACAAACTAGCCAGAAACAACTCCAAATGCTGATTCAATCACTGCTGCCTGCACCTGTGTTAGTCACACCGTTTCATCCTTGCAGAACATTGAGGCTAATTTTACTCTGCTGCAAACAGAATGAAAATTGTACCCAATAATGTATAAATTGTGATGGGATTAAAACAGTCGAGATCAATGCTGGATTATCAGTGAGAAGCAGGAGTGCTCGGAGGTCTCCTCTGAACTCTACCCGTGACTTGTCTGCCATCAGACAATGTGAGTATGCAGAGTAGCTGGAGGCTCTCCTCTGAACTCTACCCTCCTTGTTGGGGTGCTGTGCTCTGTCCTATCAAGACAATGCTGGAGTATCAGTGCACGCCACTGGCAAGGTTTACATGTTGCATCACTACATTCAATTTATTAAAAATAATAAAACACACAGTTATTAAAAGTGAATGATCTTTACCTCAGTCGTTGTTGCTGGAGGTGGATGATGCATCACTTTATCATTTGCTGAAAAAAATAAAACAAAAAAATGAAACCCGATTCCAGGAATTGAGATCCTTTATAGAAAACACTTTAAAACCCTTCTCACTTGAGTTTATATTTTAGTGTTTGCTATAGTTTAGCAGAGAGCAGGTGTGGCATTAGAAAACAACGCTCTCCTAAAAGCAGCGCAAACCAGGTAGAGACAGTTCTGGAGAAAATAAAACAGAACTCTGAACCAAGACATTAAGAAGGTTCAGGCAATTTCTGCAAATCGGTTTTCATGCAGTTAGTTTAAAGAACTGCATTCTTAAGCACTATACAAAATTCAGATTACGTCTTTTAAGTGTTAATTATTAATTCAATGTGTTTCTCCAGCCTCGATCTTCAACATTAGAAGTGTTTTATTTCTTCTACTTAAATTAAAAGACCTGTAAAATACTCACTCTGCGCTGCTGTGTAGTGAAGGCTCTTGGCACCTAGGATTGAATTACAAATCTCAGGATTACTGGATTTACAAGTGAATCTATCAGCAGCTTCATATCATATAGTACCAGCACCTTTTACACGTTTACTGCAGGAGAGGCCAGGGACGTTAAACGACTCCATCATGATCGGTCAACTCATTCGTACACACAGTACACACTTCATAAAGGAATTCGATATGCAACGTTAATAAAGCAGCTCTTAACCCGCCTCCTCTCTCTCACCTACTCTTTTCTTCCAGATGAAAACTCCGATGATCACTGCGATGATCAGACCCAGAGCAACCAGCACACCACCAGCAACAACCCACATGTTGAGACCAGCACCTGGAACTGCAAACACACAGGAGACGGTTTAGAAGAGGACTCAGTGAAGATAATGACCAACATCCTGCAGCAGGCATTAGGCTCTCTAAAGCACAATAGTAACAGTGCTGGAAAACTTTACCACTGTCCATTTGCTTGCAGTTTAGCATCTTTCTTCATGCTTATACAGTGCATTTACAGCAAAACCGGTGTAACCCAGCCCTCTACCTCCTGGCATTCTGTATAATTCAGCATTATTTTAGGGTTCCTAATTGGGCCCAATTTTCCGTCCGGCGACTGGATTGTACAGGTTGGATTGTTACTGTACCTTTTTTTTTTTGCAATAGCTTACCCTTGCCTGTTTTACTTTGCCTTTACCATGATTGCACAATGCTGTGCTACACTTAGCTAATACCAAGGTGTAGCACAGTCAGCGTTCATAAGGGTACACCATGAGATAACCTAATCTAGCACCAACTGTTTTAAAGCAGACCTGTTTGTGAAGTGGCATCAGACGGTAACTTCAGCCGGAAATCCCATTGCAATAAAACACATTTGAATTCAAAGAATGGCTGGAGGGATTTTGATTTCTCAGTTTTCCTGGACTAAACAGTCCTTTTATTATTATTATTATTATCATTTATTTCTTAGCTGACACCCTTATCCAGGCTGAATTACAATTGTTACAAGATATCACATTATTTTACATACAATTCCCCATTTATACAGTTGGGTTTTACTGGAGCAATCTAGGTAAAGTACCTTGCTAAGGTACAGCAGCAGTGTCCCCTACCTGATTGAACCCACAAGCCTCGATCAAGAATCCAGAGCCTAACCACTACTCCACAGTGCTTCAGTTCAGATACAGCCTCCCTCCTGCTCACACTGTCTATTTCAGTAGCAGGGTCTCTCTCTCCGAACTCTCTGGTCTCTCTCTCTCTCTGGTCTGTCTCTCTCGGTCTCTCTCTCGGTTCTCTCTCTCTCTCTCTGTCTCTCTCTCTCTCGGTCTCTCTCTCTCTCGGTCTCTCTCTCGTCTCTCTCAGTCTCTATCTCACTCCTCTCTGGTCGTCTCTCTCGGTCTCTCTCTCTCTTCTCTCTGATCTCTCAGTCTCTCTCTCTCTTCTCTCTCTCTCTCCTGGTCACTGTCTCTCTCTAGGTCTCTCTCTCTCATCTCAGAGTCCTCTCTCATGGTCCTCTCTCTCTCTCGGACTCCTCTCGGCTTCTCTCTCTCAGTCTGTCTCTCTCGGACTCTGGTCTCTCATCTCTCGCTCTGGTCTCTCTCTCTCTCGGTCCTCTGTCTCTGGTCTCTCTCGCTCTCACGCCATTTCACATCCATCTTCTCATCCAGACTGGCGTGGTCCACCTGGCAGGAAGTAACTGCAGCTCTTCTGGTCCCTCAGGACTCACGGTCAGGGTCTTTCTCAGCTGGTAGGTTGTGTCCCCGTGGAAGCACCTGCCCAGCTCCACACCCTCCTCCAGCACATGCCTCCGCTCTGATCCAGCTCACCTAACCTCTCAGCGGGTAGAACCCCGTCACGTGGCAAACGACCTCCATTCCTGCAGATTCCCGCGCTTTCCTCTCCATCAGCGTCACTGCAGGGCGGACTGGCGAAGGAGAACACCAGGGCTATTACAGTTAACCCCCAGTATTATGCAGTATTCAATCACACTGTAGAAACATCCTGCATTCTGATTGGCTGAAATGGTCATATACAATAAATACTGGTAAGAAAGCCAAGTTGCTTTAGGAAGGATAGATCTTGTTTAACTAATTTACTAGATTTCTTTTAGGAGGTGACTACTAGAGTGGGATAGTGTGTATGACATCATCTACTTAGAAGAATTTGACAAGTTCCACCGAAAGGCTATATCTAAAGTTAAATCAAAATAGGAATAAATGGTAAATAGCTGCATGGATTCATAACTGGTTCACAAGATGGGAAAGCAGAGTTATAATTAGAGACAGGCATCAAACTGGATAACTAACAAGTGGGGTACCACAGGGATTGCAGTACTAACCATTGCTATTGTTAAATCTATATCAATGACTTGGACCATATATGGGATAAGCCACTTAGGTGCCCCTGGACCCAATCCACTACTGGGTGCGATTAAGTTGGAGTCCAGGAACCCATATGTTTTAAAGCAGATCTCAGTCTAAAATAAAAACAAAGAGGTGCTAGGGATACTGTGGCTGAGAAGCTAGGTCCTGTGGCTTTGTAGGTATAGACTCCTGACGGATACATTGTTCTATCATGTTGTATACCCTCTGGGCCCACGAGAGTCCAGAAAAAGGGTTTACCACAGGTTAAAAGTCTTAACATTGTTCCAAATGCGGGCAGAATGTCTGTGCCACTTTATTTTTAGGACCCAAAGTTCTTTCCACTGCCCGAAAAGTTTGCACAGTGTATGTGATTATGGGACCATAGTGCAGGGGAACACCTTTTGTAAAGACTAGAGACACAGAGTATATCTAATTGACAATGTATATCTAATCATGTATGTCTAATGCACATATTTCCTGTTCTATCTCCTTCCAAGAAGAGTGTACGTTATAAGAAAAGATCAGTGGTAAAATTTAAAATTTGGGCAAAGTAACTGCTGAGATTTTTTTTTGTTTTGCGAACAATTATTTGTATTAATTTGGCTTTCTTTTCCCCACCCCTTGGGAAGAAGGAAATGGGGGATACAGATATTGTTTTGATCAATACAGACCAAAAAATATCACAACAATACAGAAATACAACATAATATCAAAGACAAAAAGAAGAATATTACAACAAGATACAATAAACTATTGAAACTAAAATATCAAATTAATTGAACAAAAGTTATCTTAGGGGGAAATGCCATAATATGCACTTGATCTTACTCAACTATGCCTCTTTATTGGCAGCAGTATCCCATTCTGCCATCGTGTTAGTAGTAGCTAAGTGTAGCCGAGTCATAGATCTTTAAAGACACCTGAAAGATTGAAAGTGCAATGACAGTTGTGGTCCGAGATTAATATAGTTTTAATCCTCTGTGGACTTCAATCAGAATATTCACGCATTGTCAGGTTTATTATTAAAATGGCACGTATTGAATGAAGCTGAGCTTCCGCAAGCATCAATATTAAGAACAGAAGAGACATAAAAAGTTTAAAACGAGAGGGAGGCCATTCATTACATCTTGCTCGTTTGGTGTTAGTAGCTTATTGATCCCAGAATCTCATCAAGCAGCTTCTGAAGGATCCCAGGGTGTAAGCTTAACAACATTACTGGGGAGCTGGTTCCAGACCCTCACAATTCTCTGAGTAAAAGTGCCCTCCCATTTTCTGTTCTGAATGCCCTTTTTCTAATCTCCATTTGTGACCCCTGGTCCTTGTTTCTTTTTCAGGTCGATAAAGTCCCTGAGTCGACATTGTCTACACCTTTTAGGATTTTGAATGCTTGAGTCAGATCATGCGTGAGTCTTCTTTGTTCAAGACTGAATAGATTCAATTCTTTTAGCCTGTCTGCATCGACATGCCTTTTTAAACCGGGATAATTCTGGTTGGCTCTTCTTTGCACTCTTTCTAGAGCAGCAATATCCTTTGTAACGAGGTGACCAGAACTGAACACAATATTCTAGGTGAGGTCTTACTAATGCATTGTAAAAGTTTTAACATTACTTCCCTTGATTTAAATTCAACACTTTTCTGAATATATCGAGCATCTTGTTGGCCTTTTTTATAGCTTCCCACATTTCTGAGGGTCAACATAAATTCCAAGGTCTTTTCATAGATTCCTTCTTCAATTTCATTATCTCCATATGATTTACAATGCACATTTTATTGCCTGTGTGCAGTACCCTACACTTTCTCTATTAAATGTCATTTGCCATGTGTTCTGCCCAGTTCTGAATGCCAGTGATCATTTGAGATGACTTTACTGTGACAACAGTGTTTACGCACTCCTCCTATTTTTGTAGTCGTCTGCAATTTAACAAGTTTGCTTACTATACCAGAATCTAAATCATTAATGTAGATTGGAATAGCAGAGGCCCTAATACTGATCCCTGTTAACACCACTGGTTACCTCGCTCCATTTTGAGGTTTCTTCACAATCAGTACTTTCTGTTTTCTACATGTTAACCCTCCCTCAATCCATGTGCATGCATTTCCTTGAATCCTTACTGTGTTCAGTTTGAGAATGAATCTTTTATGCAGAACTTTGTCAAAAGCTTTCTGGAAATCTAAATAAACCATGTTGTATGCTTTGCAATTATCCATTGTCGATGTTGCATCCTTTCCTAAAACCATGCTGACTGTCTCCCAGGATACTGTTACCATATAGGCAATTTTCCATTTTGGATCTTATTATAGTTTCCATAAGTTTACATATAATAGAAGTCAGGCTTATTGATCTGTAGTTACCTGGTTCGGTTTTGTCTCCCTTTTTGTGGATCGGTATTGACCTTTTTTCTTAAAAGATAATACTGTTCTCTCTTTACATGATGATTGGCCCCTTGCAAATTTCAGGAATTAATGACAACACTACCCATGGTCAAAAATAGAGATAAAGATTAGGGAGAATGAACGAGTAAAAGACGTAGCACTCAGAGAGCAAGAAAATATGACATGGAGAAAGACCACCGACTTGGCACTCATCATAAAGCTATATCTTATAGGACAGCAGCATAGTAATGACAAAAATGCAGCAAAATAAACAGAGATGGGAGCATGGTTACAAAAATTTAAGATGATAAAGAAGAGAACACACTACATATCAGAAAGCTCAAGCCACAATTAACATCTGTACTCCCTCTTGCTTGCAGATTCCATTCCCTACCTGCCCCCTCCCCTATTATTATTTATTTCTTAGCAGACATCCTTATCCAGGGTGACTTTTGTTACATGATATCACATTATTTTTACATACAGTTGGGTTTTTACTGGAGCAATCTAGGTAAAGTACCTTGCTCAAGGGTATAGCAGCAGTGTCCCCAACAGGGGATTGAACCCATGACCCTCCGGTCAAGAGTCCAGAGCCCTAACCACTACTCCACACTGCTGCCCTGGCCAGAGCCCTAACCACTACCCCACAATGCTGGCCCACTACTCCACACTGCTTCAGAGCATAGCCTCTCCCTGCTCACACTATCTATTTTCAGTAGCAGGGTCTCTCTCTCTCTCTCACCCCATTTCACATCCATCTTCTCATCCAGACTGGCATGGTCCACCTGGCAGGAGTAGCTGTGTCTCTCTGCTCCTCAGGACTCCTACAGTCAGGATCTTTCTCAGCTGGTGGTTGTGTCCCGTTGGGAAGCACCTGCCGCTCCACCCTCCTCCAGCACATGCTCTCCCGATCTTATCCTGCATAGTATCAATGTGAGCGTTGCACTGATTGATCTCGTCTGTCTGTTGAAGATCAGCTCTGGTGATATCCTGCCTGGCAGGTAGTTACTTCATAGAGGAAGCAATAACAAACACCTCCTGTTTAAGTGTGTTGAGGATAGCAGCTGTTTCAGCTACATTTTGAATCACAGGCCACAAAGCTACGTCAATTGCTTCCTGAACGGATCCACGCAAAGTGTGAGCAACCTCTGCCAAGTGGACGTCCCAATCATCGGGGCCCAGTGACCTCTTCATGTGCTTTCCCTCCGGCGTGGATCGAAGAGAAGCAACAGGTCCCTTGCGTGAAGTAGCCATCCAAAAATGGTAAGTAAAACAATTTTTATATAAAAAATAATCAAAAAATAACATAAAGAGCGTAAGTTGTTCAATTATAAATGATATAGCAAAGTTGTGACAGGAGCTCTATCAGCAAGCAGCCAACCCAGTGGTAAGGTCACGTGATCTCTCCTGGGAATTATTTCTCACAGGTCACAGACAGCCAGAACCAGGGGCCGCAGGGAGGAAACTGAAGGGGTATATTCAGAACCGAGAAGAAGGAGCTTTTCCCAATAGGGTGAGTGAACTGGCTAGACTAGCTAGCCGTCTGGAGAGGTGGGTGGTCCGTCTAGCCACAGATTCCCAGAGGTTTCATTTCCCGATTAACCTATTTAGGAGGTTCTTGTATTTCCTCTCTGGCTAACGGGTGCACTGGTACCAAAGTGAGCGAGCACAGGTGGGCCGAATGTCCTTTTCTCAGTCTTGTATGTCTTATGTTCTTTTGTTATGTAAATTTGTGTTTTAAACAAACAAGGTCTGATTTCAGCATGATCATCTGCAGGTTAATTTATTAATGCATCGTTTGCATTTCAAGTGAGCAGCTAGTAATCACAGGCTGTAAGCTACACACATATTGAGAGTCAGTTCAGCTTCAATGCGACTTTATATATGGACTTGTTTATTTTTATTTATTTAAATTTAATGGAAATGAATCACGAAAATCATATAATTTATGTTAGGAAAAAAAAAAACATTTCCAACTTAATGAGAAACATGAGCAGATACCACCAGCTACACCAACAACAGACTGGCACAGGTTTTTACCTGTACGAAAATAAATGTACAATAGAAAAACACACCATAGTTAAGTAATGAAAATCCATATGCAAATACAATGAGCACAACTTCACATGGAAATTATGTTTAATGCGTTGAAAATGCTAACAACTTGGAAACCTAACGAAAGAAGCAAGCAAAATGAAAACACATTGTACTGGCAGGGTGATTCTGGACTGTTGGGACTGTGGGCGAGGGGGAACAGGACAGGGAATCACTGGAAATAGTTGCAAAGTGTTGCTTTGTGGGCGCCAGGGGTGTATTGTGTTGTGTCAATGCAACTGCTTGTGAGCATTTAGTTTTACATCCTCCCCCTCTCCCTCTATGTCTGTGTGTCTCCTCTCCTGCTTGTTGTGCTCTGTCTGTGAGAAAGTGACAGTGTGAGTGGGTGGTCTTGTCTTGTGTGGGATAGGGTGGGTTTCTGTATGTAAATAGGGGGTTCTGTGTGTGTCCAATGGAGACCCAGGGTAGCTGTATATAGGTGTGTTACTGATGCTGTCTTGGGTTCAGTCTGTCTGAATGTGGTTCTGTCCTGAACTATCCATTTTCTGAAAGCTGATTCAATGAAGTGCTAGAACCCACAACACGCTCATTGCTACAATATAATATATCACAAATTGCGCTGCAAAAGTTTAAAAACTATAAGATTACTTTACCTTTCCTCCGCAGGGTCTCCATCCCATACTGGATGAACCACTTCAGCGACTGGAAACACTCCTGTCGATAATAGTTCAAAGAAATCAGCAGCAAGTTTGTGTAAAGCTTCGGCCAAACTGCGTTTATAGAAGACAGCCTGCGGCATGGCAGCGATCCAGGTCATGGTCTCTGCATCAAGACTAACAAAATCCTTCCCATCATACGCGTGAGAGGAATATGTCCCTTCTGTCCGTCATCATCCAGATCCACAACCACCCTGTAATGCTGGTAAATATGAACTGGAGTAAACAAAGAAAAGACAAACTAGCCATTAGTGTCCATTAACAGTAAAGCTTTCTGAATTTGCAATATGAAAGTTAGCACTGGCATTCCAAAGAACACTAGAGCCCTGGTACTCAACAGGCAGCACCAAGGGCCAAATGTGGCATATTTATAAAGATTTTATAATGTTAAAATCTTAAAGGTTTTAAAATATAAAAGTTAAACTAATTGTTTAAATGACTGCAAATATTTATACATATTTATATGATAACATGACGGAATTGGAAGATTAAATACATTTTAAATGAAAAATAATAATTTGAATTGTATAGGAACATCGAAAATATTGCATATTTTAAAGTTTTAAGAAGTTATGAAGAAGCAGAGTAAGTTATTTGTTAAAATGAGCTTTTTATAGAAAAAATGCTAAATGAAGTAATTGCATTCCCTATGGAGGAGGCAACATTAATATCTTTTAAAACACAGCCTCTCCTGAAAAAGAACAAGAGCTAAGAACGTCATACCAGTGACTGACAGACAAGCAGTGACCACTCCCAGTTCAACTCCTAGAAGAATTCAAGTCTGTTTGGAGACACACAACGTCACATCATCAACGACAGCCATCTTCTTCAACAATTTACCAAAATCACTTGGAAAGAAAACCGTCACTTCATCTGACTCTGGTATCCAGCTTCAACCTGGAACCTTCACGCCAATCTGACACACATGATCGGCATGGAAAAAGCAGCATATCACTCACCAGTTATTTCTACGAGACTGAACTCACATTGACGCAAAAATGCCATAGTGGAAAATATGAGCGGCAGAATTTTTGAACGGCAGAGTACCTTGAGGCGAGCCATATTATGCAGTTGAGACAACGTCCCACAGATCAGCGGGACAACGTCCCAAAATATTTTTATATTACATTCATTGAATGTTCAGATAATATGCGACCACAAACTCATTATTAGGAACGTGGTGGCTAAGTGGCCGGGCGCCACACGTGATGCATTTATCAGGTCAAATAGTGATGCTAAAGCCATTGGAGAGGAGAGTGGCTTGGTGTGGCTGTTGTTGAGACAGTGGATATCCCTTCTTCCTTATCTTCTAAAACCTGCAGTTAACCACACCTACATCAAGAGCAGAGGAATACACAACTAGACGGGTCATTGAAAGGTGCAGAGGTTCCCTCAAATGACTTTAGGGCACTACACAAATCTGGGGGCTACAATATTCCCCAGAAAATGTGTGAAGATCATAATAACTATGTGTTCTTCATAATATTGCCCATCAGAGTACTACAGCAATAGCACCTTGATAAACGATATCCTCCACTGGGCTGCTTTCTGCTGGGGCTTCTGATATTAAAGTGTCACATCCACCCGAAACCCCCTTAGTGACAGACGTCCCAGTAATTGAATCCCCTCTCTTCATCTGCAGAGCGATTCATTCAGAATGGAGCTGTCAACACTGCACAGCCCAGAGTGATTCATTCAGAATGGAGCTGTCAACACTGCACAGTCCAGAGTGATTCATTCAGAATGGAGCTGTCAACACTGCACAGCCCAGAGTGATTCATTCAGAATGGAGCTGTCAACACTGCACAGTCCAGAGTGATTCATTCAGAATGGAGCTGTCAACACTGCACAGTCCAGAGTGATTCATTCAGAATGGAGCCTGTCAACACTGCACAGCCCAGAGTGATTCATTCAGGAATGGAGCTGTCTGCACAGCCCAGAGTGATTTATTCAGAATGGAGCTGTCAAGCACTGCACAGTCCAGAGTGATTCATTCAAGAGATGGAGCTGTCTGCACAGCCAAGTGATTCATTCAGAATGGGCTGTCAACACTCACAGTCCAGAGTGATTCATTCACAATGGAGCTGTCAACACTGCACAACCCAAGGTGTTTCATTCAGAATGGAGCTGTCAACTGCACAGCCCAGGTGATTCATTTCAGAATGGAGCTGTCTGCACAGCCCAGAGTGATTCATTCAGAATGGAGCTGTCAACACTGCACAGCCCAGAGTGATTCATTCAGAATGCAGCTGTCTGCACAGCCCAGAGTGATTCATTCAGAATGGAGCTGTCAACACTGCACAGCCCAGAGTGATTCATTCAGAATGGAGCTGTCTGCACAGCCCAGAGTGATTCATTCAGAATGGAGCTGTGTGACAGTCTGGCTTGCAGTGGTGACGTCACGGACCAGGAAGTAACTGAGTCAAACAATGGATGGGCGGGTGAAACTGAGTGCAACGGCACTCAGCTGGATTTATTAATAATTAAACAAAACAAAATATTTAAACAAAACAACAAAACACAAACCAAAGGGCACGAGGGCCAAACGAATAAACAGACAAACAAGTAAGTGGCGTGCTGGCTAAACCAGCACGTTTTAGCAATTGTTTTTGCTCGCTCTCCCGTGTTCTCCGTACTTTCCTCTCTGTACACCCAACCAACGCAGAACGGACTGCTGCAGGTTCTTATACTCTGGCCGAGGGGTTAACTAGCTGTTAATTATCTTATTACCCCTCGGCCACAGTCTGCAGCGTTTGGTAAGGATGCATGACTGTCAGCTAGTTAAATAATCAGTAGCTGATCAGTCATGCATCCTCACGGGTTTTTAAAATATAAAAGGCGGCGCTGTTATCCGCGCCGCAAACAATAATACAAATAATAATAATAGGGCGGGACACTCCGCCACACATGCCCCCTGCGCAGCACACATGGCCTTTCGGCCACCTCCCCCTTATTCCCTAAAGTCCCGGCTAGCAGTCCGGCGCAGGAACAGGGGCAGCAACGGGCCAAAGGTGGCGGCCACGGTGGGATGTCCTCCTCCCACCCAAACAGCCGTAGCGTTCCAATGGCCAGCGCACAGGCGGCTCCTCTGGCCAAAAATTTTTGGGGTGGTCTCCAGACCTGCCCCCCTTCTTCATGGCCGGCAGCTCCCCTCCGTGGGGCTCCGGCCATCCTCTCCTGCAGCGAAATTGCTGCGGGGAGCTGGTCTCCTGACCTCCCCCTTCTTCATGGCTGGCAGCTGCCCTTCATGGGGCTCCAGCCACAGTATTTCCTGCCGCGAAAGTGCGGCTGGGGAGCTGGTCTTCTGACCTCCTCCCCTTCTTCGTGGCGGCAGCTGCCCTTCATGGGGCTCCAGCCACAATATTTCCTGCCGCGAAAGTGCGGCTGGGGAGCTGGTCTCCTGACCTCCCCTTTTCCGTGGCCGGCAGCTCCCGTTCATGGGGCTCCAGCCACAGTATTTCCTGCCGTATGGCAGGACTGGTAGCGACCCCAAGCAAAACAGGACCCTCGGGAGGCGATGGCAGCAGCAGCGGACCCTCGGGAGGCGGCGGCAGCAGCAGCGGACCCCGGGAGGCGGCGGCAGCAGCAGCAGTAGCGGACCCTCGGAGGCGAACTTCGGGAGGGAGCCCCTGGCCATGGAGGCGGCAGCGGGAGCTCCACTTCTCCCTCGTACCCTATAACTGGTGGCTCTCCAGGCGTCGCGGAGCAACAGGCAGCCCCAGGCGTCGCGGGGCAACAGGCAGCCCCAGGCGTGCGGAGCAACAGGCAGCCCAGGCGTGCGGAGCAACAGGCAGCCCCAGGCGTCGCGAGCAACAGGCAGCCCCAGGCGATGCGAGACAGGCCTTCTTGGGCGGCGAGGCAGGCATCCTTGGGCGAAGTGAGGCAGGCATCCTTGGGCGAAGCGAGGCAGGCATCCTTGGGCGAAGTGAGGCAGGCATCCTTGGGCGAAGTGAGGCAGGCATCCTTGGTAGGTGCGAAGCAACAGGCATCCTTGGGCGGTGCGAGGCAGGGCAGGAGCAGTTCTTCCCATGATGGTGGATGTGGAACCAGCAGGTATTCACCCTCTGCTGGTGGAGGTGGAGATGGAACCAGCAGGTATTCACCCTCTGCTGGTGGAGGTGGGAGGGGCAAGCAGTCCTCCCACGGGGTTGGCGGAACCAGCAGGTATTCACCCTCTGCTGGTGGAGCTGGGAGCGGCAAGCAGTCCTCCCACGGCGGTTGAGGCGGAACCAGCAGGCATTCACCCTCTGCTGGTGGAGCTGGGAGCGGCAAGCTGTCCTCCCACGGCGGTTGAGGCGGAACCAGCAGGTATTCACCCTCTGCTGGTGGAGGTGGGAGGGTCAAGCAATCCTCCCACAGCGGTTGAGGCGGAACCAGCAGGAATTCACCCTCTGCTGGTGGAGCTGGGAGACGGTAAGCAGCTCCTCCCACGGCGGTTGAGGCGGAACCAGCAGGCATTCACCCTCTGCTGGTGGAGGTGGGAGGAGCAGAGCAGCTCCTGCTGCTCTGCTCCTGGCGGTTGAGGCAGAACCAGCAGGCAGCTCCTGCTGCTCTGCTCCTGGTGGTGGTGGAGACAGAGGCAGCTCCTGCTGCTCTGCTCCTGGTGGTGGTGGAGACAGAGGCAGCTCCTGCTGCTCTGCTCCTGGTGGTGGTGGAGACAGAGGCAGCTCCTGCTGCTCTGCTCCTGGTGCGTGGAGACAGTGGCAGGGCTCCTCTGCTCCTCTAGCGCTGGAGACGGCAGCAGCGGCTCCTCTCCCTCTGGCGCTGGAGACGGCAGCAACGGCTCCTCTCCTCTGGCGCTGGAGACGGCAGCAATGACTCCTCTCCCTCTGGAGAAGGCAGCGATGACTCCTCTCCCTCTGGCGCTGGAGACAACAGCAATGGCTCCTCTCCCTCTGGCGCTGGAGATGACAGCAATGGCTCCTCTCCCTCGGGCGTTGGAGGCGACAGCAATGGCTCCTCTCCCTCTGGCGCTGGAGGCGGCAGCAATGGCTCCTCTCCCTCTGGCGCTGGAGATGGCAGCGGCTGGGCTTTTCCCGATGGAGCTGGAGATAGCGGTAGCCCTGCCATATCTGCAGCCAGGTAGCGGATTACCATGTCCGCAACCTCCGCGAGGGACACTGGGCAGTGTTGCTTTTCCCAGGCTTCCCATCGCTCTCCATCTCTGGCCCACAGGAGGTTGATCACATCGGGGAGGGCCTCTTCAGCATTCCTCCCAGGCTCCACCAGCCAGCCCCAGATTCCCTCAGAGGAGAGTGAACTCGTCTTAGCCAGCGGGCCCTCTCCCCTGGCGCCGGACGCTCAGGCTCCTCCATCTTCTGCCATGCGTGGCTCTGGCTGAGTGGAAGATACCTTACCTCGCCACACAGGAAGCACCACCCTTCCTCATCCAGACAGGCAAGGCAAACATCCGGCGTAGTAGAGACGCGACGGGACCTGTGACCGGGCCAGCTGCTCTTGATCGCCACCTGCTGCTGTTGCTGCTTTCTTGACGCTTCTTCCCATTTTTTTTTTTTTTTTTTTTTTTTTTTTCAAACACAAAAACACTTTTCGAAAAAATAAAAACGCCCTTTGTATTCCTGGTCCGGCTCCTGGAGGCGTTTGTCCCACGCAGGACACCATATGTGACAGTCTGGCTTGCAGTGGTGACGTCACGGACCAGGAAGTAACTGAGTCAAACAATGGATGGGCGGGTGAAACTGAGTGCAACGGCACTCAGCTGGATTTATTAATAATTAAACAAAACAAAATATTTAAACAAAACAACAAAACACAAACCAAAGGGCACGAGGGCCAAACGAATAAACAGACAAACAAGTAAGTGGCGTGCTGGCTAAACCAGCACGTTTTAGCAATTGTTTTTGCTCGCTCTCCGTGTTCTCCGTACTTTCCTCTCTGTACACCCAACCAACGCAGAACGGACTGCTGCAGGTTCTTATACTCTGGCCGAGGGTTAACTAGCTGTTAATTATCTTATTACCCCTCGGCCACAGTCTGCATGCGTTTGGTAAGGATGCATGACTGTCAGCTAGTTAAATAATCAGTAGCTGATCAGTCATGCATCCTCACGGGTTTTAAAATATAAAGACGCGGCGCTGTTATCCGCGCCGCAAACAATAATACAAATAATAATAATAGGGCGGACACTCCGCCACAAGCTGTCAACACTGCACAGCCCAGAGTGATTCATTCAGAATGGAGCTGTCTGCACAGTCCAGAGTGATTCATTCAGAATGGAGCTGTCTGCACAGTCCAGAGTGATTCATTCAGAATGGAGCTGTCTGCACAGCCGAGAGTGATTCATTCAGAATGGAGCTGTCAACACTGCAAAGCCCAGAGTGAATCATTCAGAATGGAGCTGTCAACACTGCACAGCACAGAGTGATTCATTCAGAATGGAGCTGTCAACACTGCACAGTCCAGAGTGATTCATTCAGAATGGAGCTGTCTGCACAGTCCAGAGTGATTCATTCAGAATGGAGCTGTCTGCACAGCCCAGAGTGATTCATTCAGAATGGAGCTGTCAACACTGCACAGCCCAGAGTGATTCATTCAGAATGGAGCTGTCTGCACAGCCCAGAGTGATTCATTCAGAATGGAGCTGTCTGCACAGCCCAGAGTGATTCATTCAGAATGGAGCTGTCAACACTGCACAGCCCAGAGTGATTCATTCAGAATGGAGCTGTCTGCACAGCCCAGAGTGATTCATTCAGAATGGAGCTCTCAACACTGCACAGCCCAGAGTGATTCATTCACAATGGAGCCGTCAACACAGCACAGCCCAGAGTGATTCATTCAGAATGGAGCTGTCTGCACAGCCCAGAGTAATTCATTCAGAATGGAGCTGTCTGCACAGCCCAGAGCGATTCATTCAGAATGGAGCTGTCTGCACAGCTCAGAGTGATTCATTCAGAATGGAGCTGTCAACACTGCACAGCCCAGAGTGATTCATTCAGAATGGAGCTGTCAACACTGCACAGCCCAGAGGGATTCATTCAGAATGGAGCTGTCAACACTGCACAGCCCAGCGTGATTCATTCAGAATGGAGCTGTCTGCACAGCCCAGAGTGATTCATTCAGAATGGAGCTGTCAACACTGCACAGCCCAGAGTGATTCATTCAGAATGGAGCTGTCTGCACAGCCCAGAGTGATTCATTCAGAATGGAGCTGTCAACACTGCACAGCCCAGAGTGATTCATTCAGAATGGAGCTGTCTGCACAGCCCAGAGTGATTCATTCAGAATGGAGCTGTCAACACTGCACAGCCCAGAGTGATTCATTCAGAATGGAGCTGTCTGCACAGTCCAGAGTGATTCATTCAGAATGGAGCTGTCTGCACAGTCCAGAGTGATTCATTCAGAATGGAGCTGTCTGCACAGCCCAGAGTGATTCATTCAGAATGGAGCTGTCAACACTGCACAGCCCAGAGTGATTCATTCAGAATGGAGCTGTCAACACTGCACAGCACAGAGTGATTCATTCAGAATGGAGCTGTCAACACTGCACAGTCCAGAGTGATTCATTCAGAATGGAGCTGTCTGCACAGTCCAGAGTGATTCATTCAGAATGGAGCTGTCTGCACAGCCCAGAGTGATTCATTCAGAATGGAGCTGTCAACACTGCACAGCCCAGAGTGATTCATTCAGAATGGAGCTGTCAACACTGCACAGCCCAGAGTGATTCATTCAGAATGGAGCTGTCTGCACAGCCCAGAGTGATTCATTCAGAATGGAGCTGTCAACACTGCACAGCCCAGAGTGATTCATTCAGAATGGAGCTGTCAACACTGCACAGCCCAGAGTGATTCATTCAGAATGGAGCTGTCAACACTGCACAGTCCAGAGTGATTCATTCAGAATGGAGCTGTCAACACTGCACAGAGTGATTCATTCAGAATGGAGCTGTCAACACTGCACAGCCCAGAGTGATTCATTCAGAATGGAGCTGTCTGCACAGCCCAGAGTGATTCATTCAGAATGGAGCTGTCAACACTGCACAGCCCAGAGTGATTCATTCAGAATGGAGCTGTCTGCACAGTCCAGAGTGATTCATTCAGAATGGAGCTGTCTGCACAGTCCAGAGTGATTCATTCAGAATGGAGCTGTCTGCACAGCCCAGAGTGATTCATTCAGAATGGAGCTGTCAACACTGCACAGCCCAGAGTGATTCATTCAGAATGGAGCTGTCAACACTGCACAGCACAGAGTGATTCATTCAGAATGGAGCTGTCAACACTGCACAGTCCAGAGTGATTCATTCAGAATGGAGCTGTCTGCACAGTCCAGAGTGATTCATTCAGAATGGAGCTGTCTGCACAGCCCAGAGTGATTCATTCAGAATGGAGCTGTCAACACTGCACAGCCCAGAGTGATTCATTCAGAATGGAGCTGTCTGCACAGCCCAGAGTGATTCATTCAGAATGGAGCTGTCTGCACAGCCCAGAGTGATTCATTCAGAATGGAGCTGTCTGCACAGCCCAGAGTGATTCATTCAGAATGGAGCTGTCAACACTGCACAGCCCAGAGTGATTCATTCAGAATGGAGCTGTCTGCACAGCCCAGAGTGATTCATTCAGAATGGAGCTGTCAACACTGCACAGCCCAGAGTGATTCATTCAGAATGGAGCTGTCAACACTGCACAGCCCAGAGTGATTCATTCAGAATGGAGCTGTCAACACTGCACAGTCCAGAGTGATTCATTCAGAATGGAGCTGTCAACACTGCACAGCCCAGAGTGATTCATTCAGAATGGAGCTGTCTGCACAGCCCAGAGTGATTCATTCAGAATGGAGCTGTCAACACTGCACAGCCCAGAGTGATTCATTCAGAATGGAGCTGTCAACACTGCACAGCCCAGAGTGATTCATTCAGAATGGAGCTGTCAACACTGCACAGCCCAGAGTGATTCATTCAGAATGGAGCTGTCTGCACAGCCCAGAGTGATTCATTCAGAATGGAGCTGTCAACACTGCACAGCCCAGAGTGATTCATTCAGAATGGAGCTGTCAACACTGCACAGTCCAGAGTGATTCATTCAGAATGGAGCTGTCAACACTGCACAGCCCAGAGTGATTCATTCAGAATGGAGCTGTCAACACTGCACAGTCCAGAGTGATTCATTCAGAATGGAGCTGTCTGCACAGCCCAGAGTGATTCATTCAGAATGGAGCTGTCAACACTGCACAGTCCAGAGTGATTCATTCAGAATGGAGCTGTCAACACTGCACAGTCCAGAGTGATTCATTCAGAATGGAGCTGTCAACACTGCACAGCCCAGAGTGATTCATTCAGAATGGAGCTGTCAACACTGCACAGCCCAGAGTGATTCATTCAGAATGGAGCTGTCTGCACAGCCCAGAGTGATTCATTCACAATGGAGCTGTCAACACTGCACAGCCCAGAGTGATTCATTCAGAATGGAGCTGTCAACACTGCACAGCCCAGAGTGATTCATTCAGAATGGAGCTGTCAACACTGCACAGCACAGAGTGATTCATTCAGAATGGAGCTGTCAACACTGCACAGCCCAGAGTGATTCATTCAGAATGGAGCTGTCAACACTGCACAGCACAGAGTGATTCATTCAGAATGGAGCTGTCAACACTGCACAGTCCAGAGCGATTCATTCAGAATGGAGCTGTCAACACTGCACAGTCCAGAGTGATTCATTCAGAATGGAGCTGTCAACACTGCACAGCCCAGAGGGATTCATTCACAATGGAGCCGTCAACACTGCACAGCCCAGAGTGATTCATTCAGAATGGAGCTGTCAACACTGCACAGCCCAGAGGGATTCATTCAGAATGGAGCTGTCTGCACAGACCAGAGTGATTCATTCAGAATGGAGCTGTCAACACTGCACAGCCCAGAGCGATTCATTCAGAATGGAGCTGTCTGCACAGCCCAGAGTGATTCATTCAGAATGGAGCTGTCAACACTGCACAGCCCAGAGCGATTCATTCAGAATGGAGATGTCAACACTGCACAGCCCAGAGGGATTCATTCAGAATGGAGCTCTCAACACTGCACAGTCCAGAGTGTTCCATTCAGAATGGAGCTGTCAACACAGCACAGCCCAGAGTGATTCATTCAGAATGGAGCTGTCAACACTGCACAGTCCAGAGTGATTCATTCAGAATGGAGCTGTCAACACTGCACAGCCCAGAGGGATTCATTCACAATGGAGCCGTCAACACTGCACAGCCCAGAGTGATTCATTCAGAATGGAGCTGTCAACACTGCACAGCCCAGAGTGATTCATTCAGAATGGAGCTGTCTGCACAGCCCAGAGTGATTCATTCAGAATGGAGCTGTCAACACTGCACAGCCCAGAGTGATTCATTCAGAATGGAGCTGTCAACACTGCACAGCCCAGAGTGATTCATTCAGAATGGAGCTGTCTGCACAGTCCAGAGTGATTCATTCAGAATGGAGCTGTCAACACTGCACAGCCCAGAGTGATTCATTCAGAATGGAGCTGTCAACACTGCACAGCCCAGAGTGATTCATTCAGAATGGAGCTGTCAACACTGCACAGCCCAGAGTGATTCATTCAGAATGGAGCTGTCAACACTGCACAGCCCAGAGTGATTCATTCAGAATGGAGCTGTCAACACTGCACAGTCCAGAGTGATTCATTCAGAATGGAGCTGTCAACACTGCACAGCCCAGAGTGATTCATTCAGAATGGAGCTGTCAACACTGCACAGTCCAGAGTGATTCATTCAGAATGGAGCTGTCAACACTGCACAGTCCAGAGTGATTCATTCAGAATGGAGCTGTCAACACTGCACAGCCCAGAGTGATTCATTCAGAATGGAGCTGTCAACACTGCACAGCCCAGAGTGATTCATTCAGAATGGAGCTGTCAACACTGCACAGCCCAGAGTGATTCATTCAGAATGGAGCTGTCAACACTGCACAGCCCAGAGTGATTCATTCAGAATGGAGCTGTCAACACTGCACAGCCCAGAGTGATTCATTCAGAATGGAGCTGTCAACACTGCACAGCCCAGAGTGATTCATTCAGAATGGAGCTGTCAACACTGCACAGCCAGAGTGATTCATTCAGAATGGAGCTGTCAACACTGCACAGCCCAGAGTGATTCATTCAGAATGGAGCTGTCAACACTGCACAGTCCAGAGTGATTCATTCAGAATGGAGCTGTCAACACTGCACAGTCCAGAGTGATTCATTCAGAATGGAGCTGTCAACACTGCACAGCCCAGAGTGATTCATTCAGAATGGAGCTGTCAACACTGCACAGTCCAGAGTGATTCATTCAGAATGGAGCTGTCAACACTGCACAGCCCAGAGTGATTCATTCAGAATGGAGCTGTCAACACTGCACAGCCCAGAGTGATTCATTCAGAATGGAGCTGTCAACACTGCACAGCCCAGAGTGATTCATTCAGAATGGAGCTGTCAACACTGCACAGTCCAGAGTGATTCATTCAGAATGGAGCTGTCAACACTGCACAGCCCAGAGTGATTCATTCAGAATGGAGCTGTCAACACTGCACAGTCCAGAGTGATTCATTCAGAATGGAGCTGTCAACACTGCACAGCCCAGAGTGATTCATTCAGAATGGAGCTGTCAACACTGCACAGCCCAGAGTGATTCATTCAGAATGGAGCTGTCAACACTGCACAGTCCAGAGTGATTCATTCAGAATGGAGCTGTCAACACTGCACAGCCCAGAGTGATTCATTCAGAATGGAGCTGTCAACACTGCACAGCCCAGAGTGATTCATTCAGAATGGAGCTGTCAACACTGCACAGCCCAGAGTGATTCATTCAGAATGGAGCTGTCAACACTGCACAGCCCAGAGTGATTCATTCAGAATGGAGCTGTCTGCACAGCCCAGAGTGATTCATTCAGAATGGAGCTGTCAACACTGCACAGCCCAGAGTGATTCATTCAGAATGGAGCTGTCAACACTGCACAGTCCAGAGTGATTCATTCAGAATGGAGCTGTCAACACTGCACAGCCCAGAGTGATTCATTCAGAATGGAGCTGTCAACACTGCACAGTCTAGCGATTTAAAACAACACTTCAAAATACTGGAACAACTTCATATTGATTTACATAAGTATACATTCAATGTCATGTAGGCTGAATGTCCTCTAAACTGTTTTATGCAGCCTTCCATGACAATAATCAGATTGTGTCCTGTGATCTGTAACAGTGTGATAGAAGGGCTGTGTGTCTGTACTCAGTCCTATAGACCCTGTGTGAACAGTGATAGAAGGGGCTGTGTGTGTCTGTACTCAGTCCTATAGACCCTGTGTAACAGTGATAGAAGGGGCTGTGTGTGTCTGTACTCAGTCCTATAGTCCCTGTGTAACAGTGATAGAAGGGGCTGTGTGTGTCTGTACTCAGTCCTATAGTCCCTGTGTAACAGTGATAGAAGGGGCTGTGTGTGTCTGTACTCAGTCCTATAGACCCTGTGTAACAGTGATAGAAGGGGCTGTGTGTGTCTGTACTCAGTCCTATAGTCCCTGTGTAACAGTGATAGAAGGGGCTGTGTGTGTCTGTACTCAGTCCTATAGTCCCTGTGTAACAGTGATAGAAGGGGCTGTGTGTGTCTGTACTCAGTCCTATAGTCCCTGTGTGTGTAACAGTGATAGAAGGGGCTGTGTGTGTCTGTACTCAGTCCTATAGTCCCTGTGTAACAGTGATAGAAGGGGCTGTGTGTGTCTGTACTCAGTCCTATAGTCCCTGTGTAACAGTGATAGAAGGGGCTGTGTGTGTCTGTACTCAGTCCTATAGTCCCTGTGTAACAGTGATAGAAGGGGCTGTGTGTGTCTGTACTCAGTCCTATAGTCCCTGTGTAACAGTGATAGAAGGGGCTGTGTGTGTCTGTACTCAGTCCTATAGTCCCTGTGTAACAGTGATAGAAGGGGCTGTGTGTGTCTGTACTCAGTCCTATAGTCCCTGTGTAACAGTGATAGAAGGGGCTGTGTGTGTCTGTACTCAGTCCTATAGTCCCTGTGTAACAGTGATAGAAGGGGCTGTGTGTGTCTGTACTCAGTCCTATAGTCCCTGTGTAACAGTGATAGAAGGGGCTGTGTGTGTCTGTACTCAGTCCTATAGTCCCTGTGTAACAGTGATAGAAGGGGCTGTGTGTGTCTGTACTCAGTCCTATAGTCCCTGTGTAACAGTGATAGAAGGGGCTGTGTGTGTCTGTACTCAGTCCTATAGTCCCTGTGTAACAGTGATAGAAGGGCTGTGTGTGTCTGTACTCAGTCCTATAGTCCCTGTGTAACAGTGATAGAAGGGGCTGTGTGTGTCTGTACTCAGTCCTATAGTCCCTGTGTAACAGTGATAGAAGGGGCTGTGTGTGTCTGTACTCAGTCCTATAGTCCCTGTGTAACAGTGATAGAAGGGGCTGTGTGTGTCTGTACTCAGTCCTATAGTCCCTGTGTAACAGTGATAGAAGGGGCTGTGTGTGTCTGTACTCAGTCCTATAGTCCCTGTGTAACAGTGATAGAAGGGGCTGTGTGTGTCTGTACTCAGTCCTATAGTCCCTGTGTAACAGTGATAGAAGGGCTGTGTGTGTCTGTACTCAGTCCTATAGTCCCTGTGTAACAGTGATAGAAGGGGCTGTGTGTGTCTGTACTCAGTCCTATAGTCCCTGTGTAACAGTGATAGAAGGGGCTGTGTGTGTCTGTACTCAGTCCTATAGTCCCTGTGTAACAGTGATAGAAGGGGCTGTGTGTGTCTGTACTCAGTCCTATAGTCCCTGTGTAACAGTGATAGAAGGGGCTGTGTGTGTCTGTACTCAGTCCTATAGTCCCTGTGTAACAGTGATAGAAGGGCTGTGTGTGTCTGTACTCAGTCCTATAGTCCCTGTGTAACAGTGATAGAAGGGCTGTGTGTGTCTGTACTCAGTCCTATAGTCCCTGTGTAACAGTGATAGAAGGGGCTGTGTGTGTCTGTACTCAGTCCTATAGTCCCTGTGTAACAGTGATAGAAGGGGCTGTGTGTGTCTGTACTCAGTCCTATAGTCCCTGTGTAACAGTGATAGAAGGGCTGTGTGTGTCTGTACTCAGTCCTATAGTCCCTGTGTAACAGTGATAGAAGGGGCTGTGTGTGTCTGTACTCAGTCCTATAGTCCCTGTGTAACAGTGATAGAAGGGCTGTGTGTGTCTGTACTCAGTCCTATAGTCCCTGTGTAACAGTGATAGAAGGGGCTGTGTGTGTCTGTACTCAGTCCTATAGTCCCTGTGTAACAGTGATAGAAGGGCTGTGTGTGTCTGTACTCAGTCCTATAGTCCCTGTGTAACAGTGATAGAAGGGCTGTGTGTGTCTGTACTCAGTCCTATAGTCCCTGTGTAACAGTGATAGAAGGGGCTGTGTGTGTCTGTACTCAGTCCTATAGTCCCTGTGTAACAGTGATAGAAGGGGCTGTGTGTGTCTGTACTCAGTCCTATAGTCCCTGTGTAACAGTGATAGAAGGGGCTGTGTGTGTCTGTACTCAGTCCTATAGTCCCTGTGTAACAGTGATAGAAGGGCTGTGTGTGTCTGTACTCAGTCCTATAGTCCCTGTGTAACAGTGATAGAAGGGGCTGTGTGTGTCTGTACTCAGTCCTATAGTCCCTGTGTAACAGTGATAGAAGGGCTGTGTGTGTCTGTACTCAGTCCTATAGTCCCTGTGTAACAGTGATAGAAGGGGCTGTGTGTGTCTGTACTCAGTCCTATAGTCCCTGTGTAACAGTGATAGAAGGGGCTGTGTGTGTCTGTACTCAGTCCTATAGTCCCTGTGTAACAGTGATAGAAGGGGCTGTGTGTGTCTGTACTCAGTCCTATAGTCCCTGTGTAACAGTGATAGAAGGGGCTGTGTGTGTCTGTACTCAGTCCTATAGTCCCTGTGTAACAGTGATAGAAGGGGCTGTGTGTGTCTGTACTCAGTCCTATAGTCCCTGTGTAACAGTGATAGAAGGGGCTGTGTGTGTCTGTACTCAGTCCTATAGTCCCTGTGTAACAGTGATAGAAGGGGCTGTGTGTGTCTGTACTCAGTCCTATAGTCCCTGTGTAACAGTGATAGAAGGGGCTGTGTGTGTCTGTACTCAGTCCTATAGTCCCTGTGTAACAGTGATAGAAGGGCTGTGTGTGTCTGTACTCAGTCCTATAGTCCCTGTGTAACAGTGATAGAAGGGGCTGTGTGTGTCTGTACTCAGTCCTATAGTCCCTGTGTAACAGTGATAGAAGGGGCTGTGTGTGTCTGTACTCAGTCCTATAGTCCCTGTGTAACAGTGATAGAAGGGGCTGTGTGTGTCTGTACTCAGTCCTATAGTCCCTGTGTAACAGTGATAGAAGGGGCTGTGTGTGTCTGTACTCAGTCCTATAGTCCCTGTGTAACAGTGATAGAAGGGGCTGTGTGTGTCTGTACTCAGTCCTATAGTCCCTGTGTAACAGTGATAGAAGGGCTGTGTGTGTCTGTACTCAGTCCTATAGTCCCTGTGTAACAGTGATAGAAGGGGCTGTGTGTGTCTGTACTCAGTCCTATAGTCCCTGTGTAACAGTGATAGAAGGGGCTGTGTGTGTCTGTACTCAGTCCTATAGTCCCTGTGTAACAGTGATAGAAGGGGCTGTGTGTGTCTGTACTCAGTCCTATAGTCCCTGTGTAACAGTGATAGAAGGGGCTGTGTGTGTCTGTACTCAGTCCTATAGTCCCTGTGTAACAGTGATAGAAGGGGCTGTGTGTGTCTGTACTCAGTCCTATAGTCCCTGTGTAACAGTGATAGAAGGGGCTGTGTGTGTCTGTACTCAGTCCTATAGTCCCTGTGTAACAGTGATAGAAGGGGCTGTGTGTGTCTGTACTCAGTCCTATAGTCCCTGTGTAACAGTGATAGAAGGGCTGTGTGTGTCTGTACTCAGTCCTATAGTCCCTGTGTAACAGTGATAGAAGGGGCTGTGTGTGTCTGTACTCAGTCCTATAGTCCCTGTGTAACAGTGATAGAAGGGGCTGTGTGTGTCTGTACTCAGTCCTATAGTCCCTGTGTAACAGTGATAGAAGGGGCTGTGTGTGTCTGTACTCAGTCCTATAGTCCCTGTGTAACAGTGATAGAAGGGGCTGTGTGTGTCTGTACTCAGTCCTATAGTCCCTGTGTAACAGTGATAGAAGGGGCTGTGTGTGTCTGTACTCAGTCCTATAGTCCCTGTGTAACAGTGATAGAAGGGCTGTGTGTGTCTGTACTCAGTCCTATAGTCCCTGTGTAACAGTGATAGAAGGGGCTGTGTGTGTCTGTACTCAGTCCTATAGTCCCTGTGTAACAGTGATAGAAGGGGCTGTGTGTGTCTGTACTCAGTCCTATAGTCCCTGTGTAACAGTGATAGAAGGGGCTGTGTGTGTCTGTACTCAGTCCTATAGTCCCTGTGTAACAGTGATAGAAGGGGCTGTGTGTGTCTGTACTCAGTCCTATAGTCCCTGTGTAACAGTGATAGAAGGGGCTGTGTGTGTCTGTACTCAGTCCTATAGTCCCTGTGTAACAGTGATAGAAGGGGCTGTGTGTGTCTGTACTCAGTCCTATAGTCCCTGTGTAACAGTGATAGAAGGGGCTGTGTGTGTCTGTACTCAGTCCTATAGTCCCTGTGTAACAGTGATAGAAGGGGCTGTGTGTGTCTGTACTCAGTCCTATAGTCCCTGTGTAACAGTGATAGAAGGGGCTGTGTGTGTCTGTACTCAGTCCTATAGTCCCTGTGTAACAGTGATAGAAGGGGCTGTGTGTGTCTGTACTCAGTCCTATAGTCCCTGTGTAACAGTGATAGAAGGGCTGTGTGTGTCTGTACTCAGTCCTATAGTCCCTGTGTAACAGTGATAGAAGGGCTGTGTGTGTCTGTACTCAGTCCTATAGTCCCTGTGTAACAGTGATAGAAGGGGCTGTGTGTGTCTGTACTCAGTCCTATAGTCCCTGTGTAACAGTGATAGAAGGGGCTGTGTGTGTCTGTACTCAGTCCTATAGTCCCTGTGTAACAGTGATAGAAGGGCTGTGTGTGTCTGTACTCAGTCCTATAGTCCCTGTGTAACAGTGATAGAAGGGGCTGTGTGTGTCTGTACTCAGTCCTATAGTCCCTGTGTAACAGTGATAGAAGGGGCTGTGTGTGTCTGTACTCAGTCCTATAGTCCCTGTGTCTCTAACAGTGATAGAAGGGGCTGTGTGTGTCTGTACTCAGTCCTATAGACCCTGTGTAACAGTGATAGAAGGGGCTGTGTGTCTCTACTCACCTCCAGTATGGTTAAAGTGCTGGACTGTATTTCTCAAACTCCATTTTACAATATCATGACTATTGAGAATATACCGAGCTAGTCTGCCCCAGAACTCCAGACCCCCAGTCTTATTCAACCAGTCGAGGAGGAGGACCGGTTTTTCCATGGTGCTGTCATAGTACGAGTACTGAACATCATCCACCATCCCCACATTTATAAACTCTGGAAGCCCACTCCCTTCTGTGGTCGCCAGTGCAAAGAACTGCAGTGAATGAGTTCCTGGAAGAGGAATACAAATGAGAATTAGTGAAATATTTCAATAATCCCAGAGTAAAACACTGCAGGGCCAGTGAGTTGCTAACCTGTACCAGTCTATCCAGCATCACGGGATTCTGTGATCACCTGTGCACCTGCACATCTAATGCTGGTGGAACCAGAATTGTTCAGAACTATGTACACTATTGGGTGAAACAAAGAAGTGCTTATGAAAGATATAAACATCAGGTACTGTATAAAACGGCTTGTTTAGAAATCCCGTTAGACCAGAGGAGTGAGGACTGCACAGTCAGTTGTCTCTGAAAAAACAACAGCATTCCTAAATTAGTTTCAGCTTTCATTTCATAGGCTTGTTGTTGTGGTGCATGTGTATGCTAAATGTTAGCTGTACTGAGCCTAGCACTGTTTGTATAACTGGCATCTGATTAAAATATACCTTTAAAAGGATAGGCTTACTGTATTTTATGCTGATGTTTTAAATCAGTAGTTTTGACACCACCTACCCGATTTTTTCCCACACCGTTACCGGAACCACAAGCATGTATTTTGTTTGGTCTTGTATAGTGGCAGGGGGTGCCCTGGAAGCATTTGCTATTCATTACAGGAACTGCAACAACACGTGGCCCTGTCAATCTTTCATTACATGCAGACAATATTTTGCTCTATATCGGCAACCCTATCATTTATGCCCAATTAACCAAACACATTGACGACTTTGCTATGTGATCAGGTTACAAAGTTAATTGGGACAAAACCGAGGTTATCCACCTAGCAGGTAATATGGCTAATGAAAAATGGAACTCCCGTACTAAAACTCCCACCAAATCCAATGTAAAATACTTCAGCATTCAGATTGCAAATTAATTTGCAAAGATAAAAACAACTATCCACCGAAGATTTCAGATTCAGAAATGTTTACTGAATTGGAAAATGCTGTCAATGAAAATGACTCTCATTGTCTAAAGCAAAAGGAGGGCTATCGTTACCTTATCTTGAGTAGAAGTACTTGTCTGCCAGTATATACCTGGTGCAATATTGGAGCTCCAAAAATACCAATGCTTGATGGACTCCAAATGAGACTATTTATAAAAGAAAGTGGCTATTCACAGGTGTTAACTGGGCTATAAAAACTATTTAAGCATTTAAAATAATAAACAAAACGTGATTCGACATACAATGAATGTCTGGCTCAAAATGTCCATGATGTTACGACTAGATGACTTGGTGAGCCCACTAAATCCTCTCTGGAGTACTACTACAGCAGTCCCTCGTTAATACAGATACTGCCCTACAATGGGCTATGCGGACACAGCATCTGTCCCCCAATAATATCTAATTAAGTGCAACACTAGGTCACTGTGAATTGCATGATCCAAAGAGACACACTGAAATAAAACAGCTGTTATACTGACACCAAAGACAGGATGAAAATAAACTGAAGAACAGATACTAGTAGCTAAAGTAACTTGATACTAAATTGCTAAAATGAAGTGCATGATTAAAAAAGAGCATACAAACTCATTACAGAGTTTACATTAACTGTGATCGATCAGTTGGAAAAGGGTGAGAAGCTTTCAAAAAAAATGGATGGGCCAGTGGTTCAAAAGCATAAGATGTGGACTACAATTGAATTTGAAGTCTTGAGCTACTTTTGAAAAGAAAGTCTGATTAATAACAGAAAACAGAAGTAGAAGGTAGGCGATGTGTTTTACTTAGTCACACGCACACTGCAAAATGCTCCATGTACATTTTGTCAATTATTTATTTCTGTAAAGTGTGTGCAGTATATGTAAGGTACTGCATAGTACAATAACGTGTCAATACGGGACCATGATCTAATTTGTGTTGATCTAGCACTAAATAGGCTAAAAGTAAAAATGAAAATGCACTAAAATCATTGTTTCAATTTAAAATAACCCTTTTATTATTTTCGCATTGGTGTTACCAGTAGCCTATAGGCTAAAGTAAAATATTAATTTGATTTTACTGTGGCCTACTGTACAGATATATATATATATATATATATATATATATATATATATATATATATATATATATATATATATAATTTAATGAACATTTATTTTGTACTTTTTTTAATTTGCCATAAACATTACATTGAACATTGCCATTTATAGGAAAATGTTAGGGAGGATTCATGGAGGGGAGGGGCTTCCGAGAGGAGTTTTTTTTTGGAAGAATTGATCCTACTCAGGCTTTGTGGTCTTCAAGAGAAGCTGACTAATAATTTCTGAGGCTGTTTTCACATCGATGGCCGGTAACCTGCATCATTTCCCTCGATTGTAAACCAGCATTAGATGACTTGTAGACTAAACGAGCTCGGTGTCTGTCAGTTTGCGCAGTGCTGCAGCCCTTCGGTCCGCGGCGAGCACAACAGAATTCTATGCGAACCCGATTAGCGGTTGTGTCAGCAGAGAGCAGGAGAGATTTTAATTGTGTTTTAAATATGTTTCTGAAATCGGAAGGTAGTGGTGAGATGTACCTGTTGTGTCGAGTTTAAACATTGCATCCTCGCTAGTCAGTCAGTTTTATAAAGTGATATTTAGTTTAATAAGTAGATGCCGCTGCTGCATATACAGTATATGTCATGCTGAGTGAGGCTTGCGTCGTGACTTCTCAGATAGCTTGCCTCTGAGTTTTCTTTGTTCTGTTCTCTGACTAACAGTGTATTTGTCAATTTTTCTGTAATTCTTAGTGACAGAGATGTAAAAAAAACAAACAGATTGTTTTGTGATTTAAATGCTGTTTCAGTTGCATGTTGACATGTTTCCCCTCAGAAACACTGTTTAGGTAAGTGTTACTATTAAGGCATAGTAATATTAATAGATCAAGTAAGTAAGTTGGTCTATGATGTCATAGCCGTCTTGGCAAGACAATTATTACCACGGTCATGTGATCTTGTTCAGCCAATCACAGTACTTAATTTATCCAAGCCATTATATATATATATATATATATATATATATATATATATATATATATATATATATATATATATATATATATATATATATATACAGTACTGTGCAAAAGTTTTAGGCAGGTGTGAAAAAATGCTGTAAAGTAAGAATGCTTTCAAAATAGACATGTTAATAGATTATATTTATCAATTAACTAAATGCAAAGTGAGTGAACAGAAGAAAAATCTAAATCAAATCCATATTTGGTGTGACCACCCTTTGCCTTCAAAACAGCATCAAGCATCAATTCTTCTAGGTACACTTGCACACAGTTTTTGAAGGAACTTCGGCAGGTAGGTTGGCCCAAACATCTTGGAGAACTAACCACAGTTCTTCTGTGGATTTAGGCAGCCTCAGTTGCTTCTCTCTCTTCATGTAATCCCAGACAGACTTGATGATGTTGAGATCAGTGCTCTGTGGGGGCCATACCATCACTTCCAGGACTCCTTGTTCTTCTTTCGCTGAAGATAGTTCTTAATGACTTTAAGCTGTATGTTTGGGGTCGTTGTCATGCTGCAGAATAAATTTGGGGCCAATCAGATGCCTCCCTGATGGTATTGCATGATGGATAAGTATCTGCCTGTACTTCTCAGCATTGAGGAGACCATTAATTCTGACCAAATCCCCAACTCCATTTGCAGAAATGCAGCCCCAAACTTGCAAGGAACCTCCACCATGCTTCACTGTTGCCTGCAGACACTCATTCGTGTACCGCTCTCAGCCCTTGTGAACAAACTGCCTTCTGCTACAGCCAAATATTTCAAATTTTGACTCATCAGTCCAGAGCACCTGCTGCCATTTTTCTGCACCCCAGTTCCTGTGTTTTCGTGCATTGGTTGAGTCAAGCTTGGCCTTGTTTCCACGTCGGAGGTATGGCTTTTGGCGCAAGTCTTCCATGAAGGCCACTTCTGATCAGACTTCTCCGGACAGTAGATGGGTGTACCAGGGTCCCACTGTTTTCTGCCAGTTCTGAGCTGATGGCACTGCTGGACATCTTCCGATTGCGAAGGGAAGTAAGCATGATGTGTCTTTCATCTGCTGCAGTAAGTTTTCTTGGCCGACCACTGCGTCTACGGTCCTCAACATTGCCCGTTTCTTTGTGCTTCTTCAAAGAGCTTGGACAGCACATCTGGAAACCCCTGTCTGCCTTGAAATTTCTGCCTGGGAGAGACCTTGCTGATGCAGTATAACTACCTTGTGTCTTGTTGCTGTGCTCAGTCTTGCCATGGTGTATGACTTTTGACAGTAAACTGTCTTCAGCAACCTCACCTTGTTAGCTGAGTTTGGCTGTTCCTCACCCAGTTTTATTCCTCCTACACAGCTGTTTCTGTTTCAGTTAATGATTGTGTTTCAACCTACATATTGAATTGATGATCATTAGCACCTGTTTGGTATAATTGTTTAATCATACACCTGACTATATGCCTACAAAATCCCTGACTTTGTGCAAGTGTACCTAGAAGAATTGATGCTGTTTTTGAAGGCAAAGGGTGGTCACACCAAATATGGATTTGATTTAGATTTTTCTTCTGTTCACTCACTTTGCATTTAGTTAATTGATAAATATAATCTATTAACATGTCTATTTTTGAAAGCATTCTTACTTTACAGCATTTTTTCACACCTGCCTAAAACTTTTGCACAGTACTGTATATATATATATATATATATATATATATACATATATATATATATATATTTTAGCTCAAAGAGCCAGCTGCCCAACGTTTCGATATGTTGCACATATCTTTCTCAAGGGAGCCTGTGTTTGAATCAAAACATTGGAGGTATTTATAGGTTTTGACGGCATGACAACTACTTGTTATTGTTTACATTCAAATCTATGATTTATTCTTACATGATGTAATGCTGTTCTATATATTGTGACATCATTTTTACTTCTATCTTTGAATCTGTATTAATTCTAATTAACATTACTTTATATAAATTTATATTTTTATTATATCATGCAATGCTGGCTCTGAGGATCAGTCTAGATTTGGCCTCCCAAGCGCATCAGCATGCACAACTTTTGAACAAACTTTGTTTATTTATTTAAATGTTATATATCTATTGAAGTTAATTAGTTCATTCTTTTCTGTTGAGTCCGCTGGCATAATCGTATTCAGTCTATTTATCCATTTACTTTCTTTTATTCTTCTATATGTGCATTGTCTAATTTTAGCTGTTCTAATACTACAAACTTTACATCATTTATGTCATGTCCTTGACTGGTGAAGTGCTGTACTATTGGTTCATTCATTTTTTTATTTCTAATTAATGAAAGGTGGTTCTAAATTCGTTTATATAAAGTGGTTCCAGTCTCTCCAACATATTTGATTTCATCACATTTTTCACAGGCTATTCCATAAACAACATTGCTATTTTTACAGTAGGTATAAGTTTTTAGTGGATATGTGTTGTTCTTATGTTTAATTATATTTTTACTTTTATCTATGTATTTACACACTTTACATCTACTGGTGCACACGTTCGTAGAATCTCTTTTGTCAATTATTATTTTATGTTTAATGTGAATTAAAATATCACCTAAATTAGCTTCTCTTTTGAAAGCTACAACTGGGGCCTTAAGAAATACTTTTTTTTTTAAATTTTCTGAATTATGTAGAATCCGCAAGTGTTTCCAAACTATCTTAGAAATATTGGGCAAAAGTTTAGAGTAAGTCATTATTAATGGGACTCTTTTGACCTTTTTATCTCTATTTTTATAATCTTGTAGATCATCTCTTTTTAGTTTATCCACTTTTCTTAACTCCGTCTCTATAATTCTCTCTTTGTATCCTCTTTTTTTAAGATTTGTTTTTAATACATTTCTTTGTTTTACAGTCACTTTCTTTTGAGCATATTCTTCGTATTCTTATTCCTAGACCCTTTGGGATTGCCCTTTTAGTGTGTATCGGATGTGCAGAGGACATGTGTAAATACTGGTGCATGTCAGTAGGTTTACAGAAGAGGTCAGTCTCAGTTGAACCTTCTTCAAGTTTTACTATGGTATCTAAAAATTCTATTTCTTTCCTTGTCCATCGAAGGTCCATCTTAATATTACTGTGTATTTCATTTGCTATTTTATGAAACTGGAAGAGAGACTCTTCTCCATGTGTCCAAACCCCAAAAATATCATCTACAAACCGAATGTATTCTAAAGGTTCTCTTTCCGATTTTCTAAGTAATTGTTCTTCCCATTTTCCCATGTATGTACTGGCAAAATGCATTCCTAATTTAGATCCTATTGCTGTACCATCGTTTTGTTTGTAATTCTTATCAACAAATGACAACTACTTGTTATTGTTTATATTCAAATCCATGATTTATTCTTACATGATGTAATGGTGTTCTATATATTGTGACATCATTTTTACTTCTATCTTTGAATCTGTATTAATTCTAATTAACATTACTTTATATAAATTTATATTTTTATTATATCATGCAAAGCTGGCTCTGAGGATCAGTTTTGATTTATTTATTTAAATGTTATATATTTGTTTATTTATTTAAATGTTATATATTTGTTTATTTATTTAAATGTTATATATTTATTGAAGTTAATTAGTTCATTCTTTTCTGTTGAGTCCCGCTGGCATCATCGTATTCAGTCTATTTATCCATTTACTTTCTTTTATTCTTCTATATGTCGCATTGTCTAATTTTAGCTGTTCTAATACTACAAACTTTACATCATTCATGTCATGTCCTTGACTGGTGAAGTGCTGTACTATTGGTTCATTCATTTTTTTATTTCTAATTAATGAAAGGTGGTTCTAAATTCGTTTATATAAAGTGGTTCCAGTCTCTCCAATATATTTGATTTCATCACATTTTTCACAGGCTATTCCATAAACAACATTGCTATTTTTACAGTAGATATTAGTTTTTAGTGGATATGTGTTGTTCTTATGTTTAATTATATTTTTACTTTTGTCCATGTATTTACACACTTTACATCTACTGGTGCACACGTTCGTCAGTTATTCTTTTATGTTTATTGTGAACTAAAATATCAACCTAAATTAGCTTCTCTTTTGAATGCTACAACTGGGTTTGGAGATATCTGCGTCCTGATTGGCTGATAGGCATTCCAAGCCATTGAATTATTACAGTACAACCAACGGGTAAAAACAAGTCCCAGCAACTAAGACTTTTTTACAAACAGATATTATTGCGCCGAGCGTTTAAAAAAATAAAGGCTGGTTCACACTGGGCAAATGATTCAGACGGACGCTACTGAGCACCACCTTGCGTTCAAGTCGTGAAGCGCTGCCCACGAGTTGGTAGATTTCAACTTCTCAGCATCAAGTTGGTGACGTCACTCGAGCTCAACCAATCACACGCCTTTCTCTTTCCTTTAGAATTTTACAAGTAAAATACAATTTACCGTTTATTATTTGAAATAAATTATACTTGTATTGATGTAGCGGAAAATGTCCAAAGAACTAATAATGAAGCATGTGCGGTACCACAAATAAACAGATAAATAATCAGAATGAAAACTCACAACTCAGGAATTTAAGCCGTGTTTGATGTGTGTCTCTCAGCAGCCTATGTAAAGGGTTTACTGAAAGCGGGATGGTTAAATTGAGCGGGTCAGCTCAAAGTCTGAGCGAATGGCAGTGATTTTACCATGAAACTCAATAGTGGCATTTGCTGTCAATCACACAATATATATATATATATATATATATTTTTTTGATCAGCTGTTTATAAAAGAGGCGCTGCGGTTCTACAGTGTATCAGTTAAACGCGGCAGTGTGCACGACTCCCCGAACCTCCAGAAGAGAGTTGTCTTTTTTAAACCAATCAGAATGAACTAACGCAGGGAGAAGATCGCTCAGTGCGAACTACAGCCAGCATCCGTCTGAATCGCATGACCAGTGTGAACCAGCCTTAATTTAGAATTGACCGCCACAACAAGACGACAAGTCACAGCATCACTCTGCTGTATCCCAAACAGACTTAAACTTAAATCATCAGTACTCTGGACACAGGTATCTCCCAACCCATTTTATAAGGTAGTTCAAGAAGCTATTGAGCACCAGCTGAGAAAGACAGCAAGTCCTGGAGTTACATCCTCTCTGCAGTACCGTCGTCAACTCATAAACACAAAGCAGAAGCAAACTCCCCTACTCACCAAACAGTGCCACCTACTGCACAATCTGTCCAGCTGTGTGACCAGCCATTGAATTGAGAAAACTGTACATTCCCTGGTACAGTCAACTTCATGAGACAAACACTGAAAATATTCTGATCATTTATTTAAATTATTTGAATTATTATTAAAAATAATTTGTTTATCTATTAAATTCCTTGGAACTATTACATTTATTGAAACTATTTTTCCTGGCGTAGTAATATATTTAGGAAAAAATAAACATATTCATTTTTAAATAAAAACGTGTTATATCGTTATTTCTAAAAACTAGTAACCCATTTTCTAAGAGCAATAAGGCACTTCAGGATGTTGGTTTTGCTGGAATAACCTCATTTCCAGGGGCTAAAGGCACTGGGCCTACGACCTCATGCCTTACTACACCCCTGGGCGTGCGGTCATTCCAGCACAACCAACACCCTGGAAGTGTCTTATTGCTAACCTATATTTATCATTTTTTTATATATACATCATGTTCTATATACTGTATGTGTAGAAAATGATGTATGTATATAGATACAGTATATGATGTCTAAAATGTACATTTTAATGTGTAATACCGAAAGTTAATAGCAAACCACGGTGATGAATAAACTCTACAGATTAAACAGATGATCACTTAACTATATTGTATTACTAGCATGTTAAAGTATTACGATTTAGTGTAACATTAAAATAAAAATGTCATCTGGTCCGTTTTAAAGAAACGGAATGTGAGGAAATTGCCGTTCACAAGCTATTTTGTGTTTTGCTGTCCAAATTGTACATATAATTTGTAAAACCTAAAGTTCACGGTAAACCACGGTGATACATTAATAGCTTAAGTAATCACAAGGACAAACTTCAAACGAAACATTCACGCATATCTCAAAGTAGTGCAAATTTCAGCAAGGGGCAGAATTCGGCAGCAGCACAAAGGAATATCCGCTAGAAAGTGTCCTGAGGGCATCAGATGATTCGAGGGCATTTGCCATTCACTCCCACCTTTCACTTCCTGAGCTCGTCACCTCTCCGACATCAACCCACCCTGACCCTAATCAACCCCAACCCTAAAACCTAACCCTAACCCAACCCTAAAACCTAACCCTAACCCAACCCTAAAACCTAACCCTAACCCAATACCTAACCATTAAAAATCATCCGATGCCCTCAGGACACTTTCTAGTGGATATTCTTTTGTGCTGCAATTCGGCACAAGACTGGCACTGTGCTACAGGAAGTGCCAACATTGCTAGCACTGCTGCTGGCAGTGCCGAGCCCCTGAATACCCAGTGCCAAGAGGGTTATGCGAGTGTGTGCGGGCAATGTGATTTAAATACACTACCTTTACAGTAAATACAAATACAGAAAATGTTATTTAATCGTAATTAAACCGCATGCATATGTATGCGTGTGTCTATGTATCAATCAATACATAATACCCCTAGCTCTGATATTATTGAAAACCGAAACTGAACAGATTGTGACTTGTTTGTATCCTATAGCATAAAACAAGGCAGGCGGAAAGTTTATTAATGAAGATGCACCCTCAAAATGATCCTGAGCCAGCTGTGAGGTGCAGGAAGGGGAGATGGTGGAGCACCCTCAAAATGAACCTGAGCCAGCTGTGAGGTGCAGGAAGGGGAGATGGTGGAGCACCCTCAAAATGATCCTGAGCCAGCTGTGAGGTGCAGGAAGGAGATGGTGAAGCACCCTCAAAATGATCCTGAGCCAGCTGTGAGGTGCAGGAAGGGAGATGGTGAAGCACCCTCAAAATGATCCTGAGCCAGCTGTGAGGTGCAGGAAGGGGAGATGGTGAAGCACCCTCAAAATGATCCTGAGCCAGCTGTGAGGTGCAGGAAGGGGAGATGGTGAAGCACCCTCAAAATGATCCTGAGCCAGCTGTGAGGTGCAGGAAGGGGAGATGGTGGAGCACCCTCAAAATTAACCTGAGCCAGCTGTGAGGTGCAGGAAGGGGAGATGGTGAAGCACCCTCAAAATGATCCTGAGCCAGCTGTGAGGTGCAGGAAGGGGAGATGGTGAAGCACCCTCAAAATGATCCTGAGCCAGCTGTGAGGTGCAGGAAGGGGAGATGGTGAAGCACCCTCAAAATGATCCTGAGCCAGCTGTGAGGTGCAGGAAGGGGAGATGGTGAAGCACCCTCAAAATGAACCTGAGCCAGCTGTGAGGTGCAGGAAGGGGAGATGGTGGAGCACCCTCAAAATGAGCCTGAGCCAGCTGTGAGGTGCAGGAAGGGGAGATGGTGGAGCACCCTCAAAATGAGCCTGAGCCAGCTGTGAGGTGCAGGAAGGGGAGATGGTGGAGCACCCTCAAAATGAGCCTGAGCCAGCTGTGAGGTGCAGGAAGGGGAGATGGTGAGAGAATGACCCGAGATGACAGTGTAAACTAAACTATCACTTGCCACTTTTAACAGCTCACATTGCTTATTAAGGAAATAAATAAATAAATAAATACCTAATACCTAATTTACCTACCTACCCTATTTTTTCCCCAAGGGTAACCAGAACCACACACATATATATATATATATATATATATATTATTTGGCCTATAACCAAAATGCTTACTATACAAACAGAAACATGAGTACAAGCTATAAAGAGGCTATATCTGAGCATGCGTGGAAATAACTGGAATACTATCAAAATATCTTCATTCAGACTAATTCCATGTACGATTCTACAAGGCATTCAAAACACCCGAGAGCCCATAGTAAAATTCAAACCAGGACTGTCAGACACATGTCTTAAATGTGAAAACACTGCAGACTCTTCACTCCACTCTTTCTGCTTTCTGGTTGAACATTTGGAAGACAATTACCAACTTTTACCTGTTATTCTAGAAAAATCAGTTCTGTAGACGGTTTTATACTGACACGGCTTATGTGCCAAAAGTGTTGCATTTATTTAGCAGACGCCTTTATCCAAGGTGACTTACAGAGACTAGGGTGTGTGAACTATGCATCAGCTGCAGAGTCACTTACAATTACATCTCACCCGAAAGACGGAGCACAAGGAGGTGAAGTGACTTGCTCAGGGTCACACAATGAGTCAGTGACTGAGGTGGGATTTGAACCGGGGACCTCCTGGTTACAAACCCGTTTCTTTAACCACTGGGCCACACAGCCTCCCAGCAAGCACAAGCATGCATACAGCAAGCACAAGCATGCATACATACAGCAAGCACAACGGCTTCTGTGTCATGAATGAAGCACATAGCCGCTTAACGCTGCTACCAGTCGTGCTCAGGTAATAGTAAAACAATGAGAAATGTAACATTGTTAACAATTTATTAGCTCAACAAATACAGTAAAATAACCATTTCCTGATACTGAAAATCTATTTATCTGCTTTTTAAAAACCCCTGATCTCCGCTTGCTTCACTTCCACGCAATAATATTCATTGTATAAAAACCGACCTGCGGCAGCTACATGAACCCAGCACAGAATCCCGAGAACAGTTATTCGGATCATCTCCGATAGTCTTCAAAAAGCAATATACATGTCGATTATAAAATAATGGCGTTTTGAATAGTGCGTATAATGTGTTTTACTAACCAGGAATTGAATAAATTACTAAACACCCACTCTAAAATGTTGTGATTGGCTGCACAACCGTGGTTCAGCCAATAGGAAGCGAGCATCAGGAGTCTCCGGGTAAAATGTTTTTTTGCAGGATAGTTTCTCTGAAGTGAAAGAGTTTTGTGCTGAAAAGAAAGCAAACGTTTGTGTACGACAGCAGCCGATCCTGTTCCCCAGCCGTGGGGTTTCTATAGGTTATGTAAAGCCTGTGTGAAATGATAAGCAGGAGGTGTAGATTTATTAAACCACAATGACTGTGTACGAACCGGACCTTTCAAACAGGAAAATGGGATTTCGTTTGCTTGCATTACTGTGTGATATTAAACTGCATAAGCACACAACCTGACGAATGAAATGTTAACTCCCGTTCCGTTATTATCACTGATCACAAAAATAGAAAGTAAAATAATCATTTATGATAAAAATAAAATAACGATTTCATAAACTGATCTTTAATATAATGTATTATTTTACTATTACTGGTATATATTTGAGTTCCATTCATATGTCTTTGAAAAACTGAAAAATGTAAATATGAAAAAAATAAAACCAAAACTATTTATTTGGAAAAATAACATGTCTTAAAAATAAATCTGATGTTGAAAAATGAAATGCTGACAGTGTCAGGTGTCGGGTGTGCACATAGGAGAGAATTGAGGCTGCTGGTTTGGGGTGTTTGGGGGCAGAAAGGGGGTAGATGGGTGTGATTAGTAATTCTACAGGGCTGGCATTAGGCAGGCTGATTGGCACACGGGGGTGTTTGTTATATTTTGTATTTAGTCACCAGCACCATTCCACAGGGGAGCTGTAAATGATACAAGGGACCCCCGGGCTCTATGAAACAGGGGCCCGAGAACTATTAATGATACAGGGGCCCTGGGGGCTCTATTAATGATACAGGGACTCGGGGGCTCTATTGATGATACAGGGACTCAGGGGCTCTATTAATGATACAGGGACTCAGGGGCTCTATTAATGATACAGGGACTCAGGGACTCTATTAATGATACAGGGACTCAGGGACTCTATTGATACAGGGACTCAGGGGCTCTATTAATGATACAGGGACTCAGGGGCTCTATTAATGATACAGGGACTCAGGGGCTCTATTAATGATACAGGGACTCAGGGGCTCTATTAATGATACAGGGACTCAGGGGCTCTATTAATGATACAGGGACTCAGGGGCTCTATTAATGATACAGGGACTCAGGGGCTCTATTAATGATACAGGGACTCAGGGGCTCTATTAATGATACAGGGACTCAGGGGCTCTATTAATGATACAGGGACTCAGGGGCTCTATTAATGATACAGGGACTCAGGGGCTCTATTAATGATACAGGGACTCAGGGACTCTATTAATGATACAGGGACTCAGGGGCTCTATTAATGATACAGGGACTCAGGGGCTCTATTAATGATACAGGGACTCAGGGGCTCTATTAATGATACAGGGACTCAGGGGCTCTATTAATGATACAGGGACTCGGGGGCTCTATTAATGATACAGGGACTCAGGGGCTCTATTAATGATACAGGGACTCAGGGGCTCTATTAATGATACAGGGACTCAGGGGCTCTATTAATGATACAGGGACTCAGGGGCTCTATTAATGATACAGGGACTCAGGGGCTCTATTAATGATACAGGGACTCAGGGGCTCTATTAATGATACAGGGACTCAGGGGCTCTATTAATGATACAGGGACTCAGGGGCTCTATTAATGATACAGGGACTCAGGGGCTCTATTAATGATACAGGGACTCAGGGGCTCTATTAATGATACAGGGACTCAGGGGCTCTATTAATGATACAGGGACTCAGGGGCTCTATTAATGATACAGGGACTCAGGGGCTCTATTAATGATACAGGGACTCAGGGGCTCTATTAATGATACAGGGACTCAGGGGCTCTATTAATGATACAGGGACTCAGGGGCTCTATTAATGATACAGGGACTCAGGGGCTCTATTAATGATACAGGGACTCAGGGGCTCTATTAATGATACAGGGCAGGGCTCTATTAATGATACAGGGACTCAGGGGCTCTATTAATGATACAGGGACTCAGGGCTCTATTAATGATACAGGGACTCAGGGGCTCTATTAATGATACAGGGACTCAGGGGCTCTATTAATGATACAGGGACTCAGGGGCTCTATTAATGATACAGGGACTCAGGGCTCTATTAATGATACAGGGACTCGGGGCTCTATTAATGATACAGGGCAGGGCTCTATTAATGATACAGGGACTCAGGGGCTCTATTAATGATACAGGGACTCAGGGGCTCTATTAATGATACAGGGCTCGGGGCTCTATTAATGATACAGGGACTCAGGGCTCTATTAATGATACAGGGACTCAGGGGCTCTATTAATGATACAGGGACTCAGGGCTCTATTAATGATACAGGGACTCAGGGGCTCTATTAATGATACAGGGGGCTCTATTAATGATACAGGGACTCAGGGGCTCTATTAATGATACAGGGACTCAGGGGCTCTATTAATGATACAGGGACTCGGGGCTCTATTAATGATACAGGGGCTCTATTAATGATACAGGGACTCAGGGACTCTATTAATGATACAGGGGCTCGGGGCTCTATTAATGATACAGGGACTCAGGGGCTCTATTAATGATACAGGGTCTCAGGGGCTCTATTAATGATACAGGGACTCAGGGGCTCTATTAATGATACAGGGACTCTATTAATGATACAGGGACTCAGGGGCTCTATTAATGATACAGGGTCTCAGGGGCTCTATTAATGATACAGGGGCTCAGGGACTCTATTAATGATACAGGGACTCGGGGCTCTATTAATGATACAGGGAGCTCTATTAATGATACAGGGACTCAGGGACTCTATTAATGATACAGGGACTCAGGGGCTCTATTAATGATACAGGGACTCTATTAATGATACAGGGACTCAGGGGCTCTATTAATGATACAGGGACTCAGGGGCTCTATTGATGATACAGGGACTCAGGGGCTGTATTAACGATGGGGTCTGGTCAAGGACAGGTATTTACTTTTATGCACCCCACCCGTATAAGCTTTGATGAGAGCTGTACTTAACCCTTTAAGGGCCGGGATCGTGTTAACAGGAGCATACTGAAGTGGACTTCTAGACCGCGATCGTGTAAACACGATAAAAAAAGCACTTTGTTCTGTATATACACTTAGTTTAGTTTATCAGTAATGTGGCAAGCGGGTTTTCTTCATTACTCAGTTTAGTTCTGATAGCTGTTTTAACTTATTTTTCTATGAATCCAAAATGTTTGCATGTGTATTCGAGAAAAAAAAAATACTGTCATATAAAAGTACAAGTTACAACAATTATTACTGTGAAGTGCTCAGCTGTCACCCGTCTCTATAGCGCCGAACTCACCAGCCCGCTCCGCTGAGCGCTGTGGAGAAGCGCGCTCGGGCACTGGGGGCGCGTCATCACTTGAAATTCAGAGTTAACGGCTAAACACGGTGTCGACGGCGCTCGCTTTTTTAAAAGAAACGGAAAACACAAAATGAGGATTTAAATATAGCGAACTCTGTTTTAGATTAACGGTGTTATTGTGTGTGCGGCTGTGTGGAGCTGTGCGGGACTGCGCTTGGACTGATGCACCGCGTTGCCTTGCAGGACTGAGTTGCACAACCCTGCACCGCTGCTTTCCCGCGCGCTGGAATGCTCCCCGCTTGCAGCGCCATTCCCCATTCTGTGCTATTGATGCAACTTTGCACCAGCGCTGACCCCTCCCAAGCGCGGGAAAGGCACCCCGGGGATCGCTCAGCGTAGCTGTTTGAAATACGAGTGTTACTCCTTGTGTTCTTCCTTTTATCACATCTGAAGACCTGCTGAAAATATTTCAATGGGAAGGTTCAGTAAAAAAAATAAAATAATAATACTCATACCGAATAAAAATTGAAGGCAGTGTTTCTGAATGAAAAGAGGATTCCGCTAGACCAGACTCAAACTAAAACCAGTGGAGATGGACGCGTCAGTATCTCCGTGTCGTTCTTTCAAGACGAGCTCGCCTCTACCATCGAGCACGCAGTGAAAGCGGCTCTACACACCGTCTTGTGTGAAATTACTAAAGTAGTCGGCAGCAAATTCACTGAATTCCGAATGGAAATGGCTGGAAAGGAGAGAGAGAATGGCAGCCTGAAGCTCAGGTTGGAGATATCAGAGAGCGAGTTGAACGCTGCAGATGCAGACATCAAACAACCTCGAATATTTCAAGGTAAACCGTTTTTTAAATAGTATTGCTTGGTCAATTCAACAGATTAAATAGCCTTTTATTGTAAATATGTTGTTTATAATTCATCTTAAGAGCCTTTTTTTAAGGCTGTATCACACACTGATGATCAGGAGGGGCGTGCAGTTGGTTTGCCTCGATTGCGTTTTTGTTTTCTTGCCCACACCACCAGGAAAATACCCAAACATTTTAAACCAGCTTTGTAACTTAGCACGCACACGCGGGTCACAATTTAACATTACTCTGCGGCGTCAAATGATCTGAATGCGTTCCGTGTATCTGAACAGAACGGTTTACATCATGATACTGTTGAACACGCACTCTACTGTACCGAGCGGTTTGAAAATACAAACGTGTACAAAAACTAAGAAGAAACTTGGGCTGCAGGGCAACCCTGACGTCACTCCCACCCACGACCGCCTTCTCCCGCACTGTCAGTCAGTGTGATCACACACACTGGAGTTAAACTAACGTCATGCTTTTAGCACAGATGCATATCCCGATGCATTTTTTATTTTTTCATAAGCCAAGCACGTTGGTTATTCTTAAACAAGAAGGCAGCAAACGTCATCTCTGTATGCCCAGCAAATACATACGTCACAAGCGTATCATTATGAAAACATTGCTCCGGTGTAATTGAGATCCACGGATGGCGGATCGCGGATCAGAGGAGTAACACTGTGTGTTATGCATTGGTGACGATGGGAGTCTGGAAATCTGAACTGTCTCAGCATGTCCAGGTGTTATGTCAAATAGTGTCTTCGGAAGCAAAGTGTCCCGCTGGGGACACAGAGCCGTCTGGTCTCCCAGTGACAGACACACGGGTGTAAGGAGGAAGATTTGAATCTGATGACAGGAGCTTAGCTAGTCAGTTTAAACACACAAAAATAAAAAATAAAAACATTTAAATAAAAAACATTAAAAATAGTACATGTCTTTACAGTTAGTAAATAGTACATGTCTTTACAGTTACAGGGTTCGTACGCTAGTCTGGAAAAATGCCAAACTGATTTCCAGGGCTTGAAACACAATGTCTCCGTTATGAAAGTTTTTTTTTTATTATTTGTTTTTTAATTATTAATAATAATTGATTTTGAAAGCGGGTCAGCAGCTCTAGCGACACTGTCTGGTCAATCTGCTTGCAGAAGCAACTCTATTGCATGCGACCAAATCGCGCGAGGATTGCCCCGCGCATCACCCCTGACAACGTCATGACAACTCAAGCAATCCTGTCCAGTCAGCGCGCCGGTATGTGTCACATGACCCCGTCTGCTCCAGGGACACGAAGGGCAAAATCGACACGACGACAGCCAAAATATAGCCATTTATAGTGAAGGCTATGATTTTTAAACGAAGTTACAAACAGGAATTACAAGCTACTGTCCTTTGCTCACCCAGATTCGCATTTTGGTTTCTTGTTGTTACCTTTATTAAATCGTTAACGTTATTTCCCACCCGGGGGGGGGGAATACGAATACAAAACAAGTTATTATCATCACTGACTCTTTCTGTAGCCCCTATGGTGTGTGTAAACAAAGCATGTTAACGTCACCTTTTCATTTCTTTAATGTGATGAATAAAAGGTACCGGTAATTGTATTTTATGGTGCAAAAAACAAACCGGACTGACCCAATGACATCTCTCAGTAGCTTTCTGACAAGGGACTGGCTTTTTAGCAGTAAGTAAGAGTTATAATTTTGCACAATTTTGTTTCACACAGATCCCAAAGAGAGGCCCGCTATCCCTGAATCTGAAGCACAAGAGAGGTCAGAGATCGAAGCCGTTTACAAACACTCCTTTGATCAGGAGTGGTGTGCAAGTCTAATGCAGATTACAGGGCTGACACGTGTTAAAGATGAAGAGGTCCCTTAACAGGAGTGTGTTGCCATTAAAGAGGAACGTCCTACTGAAAATAGTGTCTGTACCCTTGAGGAGGCGAACCAGCTGGGAAACAACCTGTGTGATGATCCTCCATCTGAACTGGGATTTAGAGGTAATTATACAAAACAAGCACAAAACTCCTGTCTTTTCCTGAGTAGCTCACCTCAGTGTCACCTACAGTCCCTCCCTGCTTTTTAAACATATATTTATTTTCAGCATATGTCTGTTCGCAGTAAGCATTCCTGTGTTATTACTGTCACGGAACAGTAAGTATGTGGGGGATGTGAGTTGAGTGACACACAATCACAACACCACACAGTTATATAGTGTACATGTGATCAGAGTGAGTTCAGTGATACACAATCACAACACCACACAGTTATATAGTGTACATGTGATCAGAGTGAGTTCAGTGATACAGAATCACAACACCACACAGTTATATAGTGTACATGTGATCAGAGTGAGTTCAGTGATACAGAATCACAACACCACACAGTTATATAGTGTACATGTGATCAGAGTGAGATATATATATATATATATATATATATATATATAAGAATTTAAAAATGCCAATAATATGTTTTGGTAATGAGGTCAGCTGTAGAGATGCGTGGATAGTGAACTTTTCTTTACCTTCTTTTCTGTAATTTTATTATCAATAAAAATACATGATTGCCATTTGCTATCATGGAATAGTCCTATGTCATTTCTGAGTGACTGAGTTTAGTACAGAGGCTTCGTTGATTTTAATTAATTAATATTTACAATAAAATGATTATGTTTCCAACAACTAGAAACCTGTTTGAGGGACTATTTTTAGCCAAAAGTAAATATAATAGATTTTTTTCTTTTATAATGCTTTAACTTTTATAATTGTATCCATCACACACTCCAAGGCTTGTGCGTTTTGTTCTATCATGTTATTGTACAGACCTGTTTTTTCTGTTTTTATTTTCTGTTTCTATCTCAGATGGGGGTATGCGGTGGACTACATTTTTTGGAAAGGGGTATGCAGCTTAAAAAGATTGAAACCCCTGTTCTAATGTGATTTGATACAATGAGTATCCTCTACTCAGTGATACACCAGCGTCACTGTGACACATTTCCCAGTATTTTCCCCAACAGTGACAGTGAGTATTGTAGAGACACCTTGGTTGTATCTACAGCTTTACAGTTTTATTTTTTGTTCTTCAGAAACAAAAGGTCCTTAAACTCTGTTGGCATATTTAAAAACAAACAAAAATAAGAAATGGTGGTTGGTTCTGAATCAAACATATTGACCCCCTCACTGAAGAAAATGTCCCCCTAAAATCTTGAGAGGGGGCCACATTGACCCTCAGTCTGGAAGTCCTGGAGCAAACACTATTTCTTTCCAAGCTACACTGTTGTGCTAGATCATTACAGCAAAATGTAGCCCTTTAAATACTCTTATAGGCCTACAGCATTCTCTCAATATGCAGTCGTCAGAGTTCACTCTAGGAGTTGTCATGTTTATGACATGAAGCCCTGCAGAAGAGTGACTGTGGAAGAATGCTGTGCAATAACCTTTGTCTCTCTTCTCTCTCTTTAGCTTCTAAAGGAGAACACGACTCCACTCCATCACTCCAGAGCAAAAACTCTTCTAGTGGCAAACCACAGCGCAAGAAACTCAGAGAGATGACACCCCAAGAACATGTGAAGACATTGGGATCTCGCTCAGTTAAAATCCCTTCTTTACAAGACAGACACCCACTTACTGTGAAGAGTACAGAGCCGACACATTCTGTATGTTTTAACAGTTCTGAGACCCAGGGCAACTTGAAGACCTTGCCTCATTCTGTTGAAGGTGGGAAGAGTTCCTGTCAATTAGACTGTCCTGAAACTCTCATGGGAAATCTCACAGGAGGGACTTCCTTGCCCTGTGCTGAGTATGGGATGAGTTTCACACAGTTAGGAAATCTTCAATCGCACCAGCGCATTCACACAGGAGAGAAACGTCATCAGTGTGCTGAATGTGGGAAGAGATTCAGCCGTTTATCAAAGCTTATAATCCACCAGCGCATTCACACAGGAGAGAAACGTCATCAGTGTGCTGAATGTGGGAAGAGATTCAGCCGTTTATCAAAGCTTATAATCCACCAGCGCATTCACACAGGAGAGAAACGTCATCAGTGTGCTGAATGTGGGAAGAGATTCAGCCGTTTATCAAAGCTTATAATCGCACTAGCGCATTCACACAGGAAAGAAACGTCATCAGTGTGCTGAATGTGGGAAGAGATTCAGCCGTTTATCAAAGCTTATAATCCACCAGCGCATTCACACAGGAGAGAAACGTCATCAGTGTGCTGAATGTGGGAAGAGATTCAATCAGTTAGGTGACCTTAAAAGACACCAGCGTGTTCACACAGGAGAGAAACCTTATCACTGTTCTTAGTGTGGGATGAGATACACTCAGTCAGGAAGTCTTCATAGACACCTGCGTGTTCACACAGGAGAGAAACCTTATCACTGTTCTGAGTGTGGGAAGAGATTCATTGATTTTTCTTCCTTTAAAAGACAGCAGCGTGTTCACACAGGAGAGAAACCTTATCACTGTCCTGAGTGTGGGAAGAGATTCAATCAGTTAGGTGACCTTAAAAGACACCAGCGTGTTCACACAGGAGAGAAACCTTATCACTGTCCTGAGTGTGGGAAGAGATTCAATCAGTTAGGTGACCTTAACCCTTTGCGGTCCATTTATTAATTCTGCGTCAGGCTCGCCAGGTCTAATTAATTTTTACACGCGCAGTTAATTTTAGACGCGCTGTTTAAAAGTATTTTTTTCCACAGTCAAACGGGTTTAAATGGCCCTGCATATCAACAAAGCACTCACTAGGGATCTCCAGCCCCGCCCCACCCTTTCGTTTGCTATCGCTTTCACATATGCTACCAAATAAAAAATAATAATAATAATAGTCGTACATACCGATCAATCATCTCCTGATGACTCGTTTTATCACCAAACTCCTCAATAATGCAATCCAAGTCATTATTTTATTACTATAACATCTCAAAAAAAGCTCTGCAAATGTCTGTGATAGTCTCTGTGCACTGATACTGTACTCCCAGCTTGTTTCCTTATGACCGCCCCTATCTGATGCCAGGGGCAAGTATGACTATTCATGAGATACGCCTTTTTTTATCGGCTTGTCTCGGCTCCTTTCGTTCCCACTCGGTCATTGAATGGTTTTCTCGGCTTTTTCCGTTGAAAAACCGACTTTTTTGCGTTTTTTGCGTTTTTAAAATGATGTCAGACAGGGTCAGACAAAGGACCTGATGGGAATAATTGCAATGTCGGACCCAGTCCGACAATGGACCGCAAAGGGTTAAAAGACACCTGCGTGTTCACACAGGAGAGAAACCTTATCACTGCCCTGAGTGTGGGAAGAGATTCACGCAGTCAGGAAATCTTCAAACACACCAGCGCAGTCACACAGGAGAGAAACCTTATCACTGCACCGAGTGTGGGAAGAGATTCAATCATTTTTCTTCCTTTAATAGACACCAGCGTGTTCACACAGGAGAGAAACCTTATCACTGCACTGAGTGTGGGAAGAGATTCACGCAGTCAGGAAATCTTCAAACACACCAGCGTAGTCACACAGGAGAGAAACCTTATCACTGCACTGAGTGTGGGAAGAGATTCAGTGATTTTTCTTCCTTTAATAGACACCAGCGTGTTCACACAGGAGAGAAACCTTATCACTGCACTGAGTGTGGGAAGAGATTCAGTGATTTTTCTTCCTTTAAAAGACACCTGCGTGTTCACACAGGAGAGAAACCTTATCACTGCACTGAGTGTGGGAAGAGATTTACACAGTTAGGATATCTTCAATCACACCAGCGCAGTCACACAGCAACCTTATCACTGCTGAATGTGGAAAACTTTCAGTCGTTTTGCAAACCTTAAAAGACACCATAACACTCGCGCATGTGTGTATCCTGATCCTTGCTCTAAATATGGGTCAGTCAGTTGCAGGCTCTTGAAGGACACAAGAAAATGATCAGCATTTCAGACACTTGAGGACACCAAAACAACAGGAGTACATTTGACTTGATAAATAGGGTCACCCCTAATCACAGTGACTTCCGACCACAAACTTACTCTCGCAGATGGAAAATATGAACTACTGCATCTTGTTGACCATTGTGATTTTGTTACGTCACATTAGTAAAGCTAGTGAATAGATTGTAAATACGTCTGCGAGTTTCCACTTTTCTCCCATGTATTGCTTAGTCTCCTAGTTTCAATATTAAGATCCCCAGTTCTTTCAAGGCAGTACTAAGCTTTGGTTAATGCTGATCTTCATGATTCTAACATAGTTTTTGTGTTAAAAAATGCTCAATCTGAATTCTAAGGTGAAGCTTTATTTTTATGTAAAGAAATGATGACAAATGTTTTTTGTTTTCTGAGTGCGTTTGTGTTCACCTCTGTACAGAACTGTTTGTATTGTTTTCCTCCCAGGATACTCCTGTTCAGCCCATTCAGGGACAGGGATTGAATGACTGTTCTTTGACTCTTTAACTGTATTTCAGTCAGTTGTATTGTCCGCCTTTCTTTGATTTAGTCGAGCTAGTTTTCTACTTTGCTTGAATGGCTGTAGGCATATTCAAAATAAAACACTTCTGTTACTAGAAAATAAAAGTTAGCTGGGAAATGATAAATGAAAGTTTTATTTTAGTCAATTTTATTGTCCTCGTTACTTTCATAGGACAGCATATGTTCAGCTACCAAGTCCTGTAAAGAGTTCAGTAAAGTCTGAGTTTGTTCATTCAGTGTCTTTGTATTTCCCCTCCGTTCCATTTTAAGAGGGCTGGTTTTCTTTTTCTTCGTCACTCGTGGCACTGCCCTCATCATGTTCATCCTCTTCATCAGTGTCAGCAGTCTACTGGAATGACATCATCACCGCTCCACAGACAGTCATCTTCACTCTCGTCAAGCCTGTTGGAAGCACAGCACTTCTGAAATGCGTTTGAAGACATCTGAAGGTGTTGCCTTCCAAGCCTCCATGATCCATTTAACCAAAACGGACAGCAGTGCCTGAATAACAAACAGAAAGCAAACTGAACACCCGTGTATGCACTGTACTTGAAAGATTAACTGAATTATCACAAGCTCCCCAAATATTATGGGGAGACCAAATCGGGATAATGTAGAGGTTATTATTTTAGTACAGTAATCTCCAGCTAAGAAAACACCCTTTGGGAAGCAAGCAAAGTGCTCTTATAGCAGAAGTGTTCTCTAAGAGTTAGCCACCAGACACAATAGGAATCAATAAATAAACACATGTGTTACTTGTCATGACGCACGTACATCAACATATGACATGAACTGAATTAGTAAACGAAAAGCAACAGGCAAGTGTATGTTAATAAACTGTAATAATAAAGTAACAGACAAACTAATGTTAACCCTTTGCGGTCCTATGTCGGACCTGGTCCGACATTGCAATTGTTCCTATCCAGTCCAATGTGGGACCCTGTCCGACATCATCAAAAAACGGGTTTCTAGTCGTTTTTTCTCCGGAAAAAGCCGAGAAAACCATTCAATGGCCGAGTGGGAGCGACAGGAGCCGAGACAAGCCGAAAAAAAAGGCGTATCTCATGAATAGTCATACTTGCCCCTGGCATCACATAGGGGCGGTCATAAGGAAACAAGCTGGCTGCTACTGAATCAGCTCACAGAGAATATCACAGACATTTGCAGAGCTTTTTTGAGATGTTATAGTAATAAAATAATGACTTGGATCGCATTATTGAGGAGTTTGGTGATAAAACAAGTGATCAGGAGATGATTGATCGGTATGTACGACTATTATTATTATTTATTTCTTAGCATATGTGAAAGCGATAGCGAACGAAAGGGTGGGGCGGGGCTGGAGATGCCTAGTGAGTGCTTTGTTGATATGCAGGGCCTTTTAAACCCGTTTGACTGGAAAAAAATACTTTTAAACAGCACGTCAAAAAATTAACCGCGTGTGAAAATAAATTGCACCTGACGCGCCCAACACGCACTTAATAAATGGATTGCAAAGGGTTAATAAACTCACTGTCAAACTAAATTAACACAGCACCCTTACACACGTTAAAAAATGCAGCAGCAATATACAAGACATACAAGATAGGAACCAGAGAGTTATAATTAGAGGTCAGGCATCAAACTGGAGTAACGTAAGAGTGTGGGTACCACTTCCTGCATGGCACGCAGAGCGCTGTGCAGGGGTGAGGGACGCGGAGCGCTGTGCAGGAGTGAGGGACGCGGAGCACTGTGCAGGGGTGAGGGATGTGGAGTGCTGTGCAGGAGTGAGGGAGGTGGAGCGCTGTGCAGGGGTGAGGGATGCGGAGCGCTGTGCAGGGTGAGGGAGGTGGAGCGCTGTGCAGGTGTGAGGGATGTGGAGCGCTGTGCAGGGGTGAGGGATGTGGAGCGCTGTGCAGGGGTGAGGGATGTGGAGCGCTGTGCAGGGGTGAGGGATGTGGAGCGCCGTGCAGGGGTGATGGATGTGGAGCGCCGTGCAGGGGTGATGGACGTGGAGCGCCGTGCAGGGGTGAGGGATGTGGAGCGCTGTTCAGGGGTGAGGGATGTGGAGCGCTGTGCAGGGGTGAGGGAGGTGGAGCGCTGTGCAGGGGTGAGGGAGGTGGACCGCTGTGCAGGGGTGAGGGAGGTGGAGCGCCGTGCAGGGGTGAGGGATGTGGAGCGCTGTGCAGGGGTGAGGGAGGTGGAGCGCTGTGCAGGGGTGAGGGATGTGGAGCGCTGTGCAGGAGTGAGGGATGTGGAGCGCTGTGCAGGGGTGAGGGATGTGGAGCGCTGTGCAGGGGTGAGGGACGTGGAGCGCTGTGCAGGGGTGAGGGATGTGGAGCGCTGTGCAGAGGTGAGGGAGGTGGAACGCTGTGGAGGAGTGAGGGATGTGGAGCGCTGTGCAGGGGTGAGGGATGTGGTGCGCTGTTCAGGGGTGAGCAAGGTGGAGCGCTGTGCAGGGGTGAGGGAGGTGGTGCGCTGTGATCAGGAGATGATTGATCGGTATGTACGACTATTATTATTATTTATTTCTTAGCATATGTGAAAGCGATAGCGAACGAAAGGGTGGGGTGGGGCTGGAGATGCCTAGTGAGTGCTTTGTTGATATGCAGGGCCTTTTAAACCCGTTTGACTGGAAAAAAATACTTTTAAACAGCACGTCAAAAAATTAACCGCGTGTGAAAATAAATTGCACCTGACGCACCCAACACGCACTTAATAAATGGATTGCAAAGGGTTAATAAACTCACTGTCAAACTAAATTAACACAGCACCCTTACACACGTTAAAAAATGCAGCAGCAATATACAAGACATACAAGATAGGAACCAGAGAGTTATAATTAGAGGTCAGGCATCAAACTGGAGTAACGTAAGAGTGTGGGTACCACTTCCTGCATGGCACGCAGAGCGCTGTGCAGGGGTGAGGGACGTGGAGCGCTGTGCTGGAGTGAGGGACGCGGAGCACTGTGCAGGGGTGAGGGATGTGGAGTGCTGTGCAGGAGTGAGGGAGGTGGAGCGCTGTGCAGGGGTGAGGGATGCGGAGCGCTGTGCAGGGGTGAGGGAGGTGGAGCGCTGTGCAGGTGTGAGGGATGTGGAGCGCTGTGCAGGGGTGAGGGATGTGGAGCGCTGTGCAGGGGTGAGGGATGTGGAGCGCCGTGCAGGGGTGAGGGATGCGGAGCGCTGTGCAGGGGTGAGGGAGGTGGAGCGCTGTGCAGGGGTGAGGGATGTGGAGCGCTGTGCAGGAGTGAGGGATGTGGAGCGCTGTGCAGGGGTGAGGGATGTGGAGCGCTGTGCAGGGGTGAGGGAGGTGGAGCGCTGTGCAGGGGTGAGGGACGTGGAGCGCTGTGCAGGAGTGAGGGATGTGGAGCGCTGTGCAGGGGTGAGGGAGGTGGAACGCTGTGGAGGAGTGAGGGATGTGGAGCGCTGTGCAGGGGTGAGGGATGTGGTGCGCTGTTCAGGGGTGAGGGAGGTGGAGCGCTGTGCAGGGGTGAGGGAGGTGGTGCGCTGTTCACGGGTGAGGGATGCGGAGCGCTGTGCAGGGGTGAGGGAGGTGGAGCGCTGTGCAGGGGTGAGGGATGTGGAGCGCTGTGCAGGGGTGAGGGATGTGGAGCGCTGTGCAGGGGTGAGGGAGGTGGAGCGCTGTGCAGGGGTGAGGGATGTGGAGCGCTGTGCAGGGGTGAGGGATGTGGAGCGCTGTGCAGGGGTGAGGGAGGTGGAGCGCTGTGCAGGGGTGAGGGAGGTGGAGCGCTGTGCAGGGGTGAGGGAGGTGGAGCGCTGTGCAGGGGTGAGGGAGGTGGAGCTGGCAGGGGAGGGATGTGGAGCGTGCAGGGGTGAGGGATGTGGGCGCTGTGCAGGGGTGAGGGAGGTGGAGCGCTGTGCAGGGGTGAGGGATGTGGAGCGCCGTGCAGGGGTGAGGGATGTGGAGCACGGTGCAGGGGTGAGGAAGGTGGAGCGCTGTGCAGGGGTGAGGGATGTGGAGCGCCGTGCAGGGGTGAGGGATGTGGAGCACTGTGCAGGGGTGAGGAAGGTGGAGCGCTGTGCAGGGGTGAGGGATGTGGAGCGCTGTGCAGGGGTGAGGAAGGTGGAGCGCTGTGCAGGGGTGAGGGATGTGGAGCACTGTGCAGGGGTGAGGGAGGTGGAGCGCTGTGCAGGGGTGAGGAAGGTGGAGCGCTGTGCAGGGGTGAGGAAGGTGGAGCGCTGTGCAGGGGTGAGGGAGGTGGAGCACTGTGCAGGGGTGAGGGAGGTGGAGTGCTGTGCAGGGGTGAGGGAGGTGGAGCGCTGTGCAGGGGTGAGGAAGGTGGAGTGCTGTGCAGGGGTGAGGAAGGTGGAGTGCTGTGCAGGGGTGAGGAAGGTGGAGCGCTGTGCAGGGGTGAGGGATGTGGAGCGCTGTGCAGGGGTGAGGGATGTGGAGTGCTGTGCAGGGGTGAGGGAGGTGGAGCGCTGTGCAGGGGTGAGGGATGTGGAGCGCTGTGCAGGGGTGAGGGAGGTGGAGCGCTGTGCAGGGGTGAGGGATGTGGAGGCTGTGCAGGGGTGAGGGATGCGGAGTGCTGTGCAGGGGTGAGGGATGTGGAGCGCTGTGCAGGGGTGAGGGAGGTGGTGCGCTGTGATCAGGAGATGATTGATCGGTATGTCGACTATTATTATTATTTATTTCAGCATATGTGAAAGCGATAGCAAACGAAAGGGTGGGGCGGGGCTGGAGATGCCTAGTGAGTGCTTTGTTGATATGCAGGGCCTTTTAAACCCGTTGACTGGAAAAAATACTTTTAAACAGCACGTCAAAAAATTAACCGCGTGTGAAAATAAATTGCACCTGACGCACCCAACACGCACTTAATAAATGGATTGCAAAGGGTTAATAAACTCACTGTCAAACTAAATTAACACAGCACCCTTACACACGTTAAAAAATGCAGCAGCAATATACAAGACATACAAGATAGGAACCAGAGAGTTATAATTAGAGGTCAGGCATCAAACTGGAGTAACGTAAGAGTGTGGGTACCACTGCATGGCAGGAGCGCTGTGCAGGGGTGAGGGAGGTGGGATGCGCTGTGCAGGGGTGAGGGAGTGGAGCGCTGTGCAGGGGTGAGGGAGGTGGAGCGCTGTGCAGGGGTGAGGGAGTGTGGAGCGCTGTGCAGGGGTGAGGGATGTGGAGCGCTGTGCAGGGGTGAGGGAGGTGGAGCGCTGTGCAGGGGTGAGGAAGGTGGAGCGCTGTGCAGGGGTGAGGGAGGTGGAGCGCTGTGCAGGGGTGAGGGATGTGGAGCGCTGTGCAGGGGTGAGGGATGTGGAGCGCTGTGCAGGGGTGAGGGAGGTGGAGCGCTGTGCAGGGGTGAGGGAGGTGGAGCGCTGTGCAGGGGTGAGGGAGGTGGAGCGCTGTGCAGGGGTGAGGGATGTGGAGCGCTGTGCAGGGGTGAGGGAGGTGGAGCGCTGTGCAGGGGTGAGGGATGTGGAGCGCTGTGCAGGGGTGAGGAAGGTGGAGCGCTGTGCAGGGGTGAGGGAGGTGGAGCGCTGTGCAGGGGTGAGGAAGGTGGAGCGCTGTGCAGGGGTGAGGATGTGGGCCGTGCAGGGGTGAGGGAGTGGAGCGCTGTGCAGGGGTGAGGATGTGGAGCGCTGTGCAGGGGTGAGGGAGGTGGGCGCTGTGCAGGGGTGAGGGATGTGGAGCGCTGTGCAGGGGTGAGGAAGGTGGAGCGCTGTGCAGGGGTGAGGAAGGTGGAGCGCTGTGCAGGGGTGAGGGAGGTGGAGCGCTGTGCAGGGGTGAGGGAGGTGGAGCGCTGTGCAGGGGTGAGGAAGGTGGAGCGCTGTGCAGGGGTGAGGAAGGTGGAGCGCTGTGCAGGGGTGAGGAAGGTGGAGCGCTGTGCAGGGGTGAGGGATGTGGAGCGCTGTGCAGGGGTGAGGGAGGTGGAGCGCTGTGCAGGGGTGAGGAAGGTGGAGCGCTGTGCAGGGGTGAGGGATGTGGAGCGCTGTGCAGGGGTGAGGGATGTGGAGCTGTGCAGGGGTGAGGGATGTGGAGCGCTGTGCAGGGGTGAGGGAGGTGGAGCGCTGTGCAGGGGTGAGGAGGTGGAGCGCTGTGCAGGGGTGAGGATGTGGAGCGCTGTGCAGGGGTGAGGAAGGTGGAGCGCTGTGCAGGGGTGAGGATGTGGAGCGCTGTGCAGGGGTGAGGGATGTGGAGCGCTGTGCAGGGGTGAGGGAGGTGGAGCGCTGTGCAGGGGTGAGGGAGGTGGAGCGCTGTGCAGGGGTGAGGGAGGTGGAGCGCTGTGCAGGGGTGAGGGATGTGGAGTGCTGTGCAGGGGTGAGGGATGTGGAGTGCTGTGCAGGGGTGAGGGATGTGGAGCGCTGTGCAGGGGTGAGGGATGTGGAGCGCTGTGCAGGGGTGAGGGAGGTGGAGCGCTGTGTAGGTTATGAATGTGCACAAAGCTCACATAACTGCGGTTCACCGGTGGCTCCTTGCCGTGCTCTGGCCCCAGGCAGGAAGAGCATCAGACGTGCTTGTCTTCAACAGGCAGGCTGGCCTTGCATGTGTCGCAGGGATAGAACCCAGGCATGCTGCATGAAGCAGTGCAGTGTACAGGAATAATGTGCAGGTACAGACAGCGACGGGGCAGGTCAAGACCCCAACAAGACCGTCTGGGTACCGGACCGGGGATGTAAGCACTGGCAGGGAGCAGGGCGGAACCAGGACAGTACCAGGTCGGTTCAGTGGCTTCACGCGGAGCACAGGCCGCAGCGGGACGTAACAAACAGGGTGCAGTGCACAAATACACCGTCCTTTTTAATATCACATATCATTTGTGTAAAAACACAATAAATGCAAAACTCTATAGCAGGCTGAGCAGCTTTGTTATAGCTTATTGAGGTTTCAGGTCTTTAGGAGGGAAACCCACATTTGTTAATGGTTACATTTTGCACTTGAAAGGGGCAGCCAACTCCCACTCAGCAAATTCAATAACACAAAGAGATTTAGACAAGATTCAAGCTTGGGCTGACACATGGCAGGTGGAATTGAATTTGAATAAATGCAAAGTCTTGCACTTCAGGTGCTAAAACATTGAACAGTAACGAAACAGAGGAGGCTATGCATGAAAAGGACTTGGGGGTCGTAGTGCATGAATCTCTTAAGCCTACTAGACAGAGCAGAGAAGCTATAAAAAAAGACACACAGACTGTTAGGTTATATAGCCAAGACAGTTGAATTCAAATCAAGAGAAGTTATATTAATTATATAATGCACTGGTACAACCACACCTAGAATATTGTGTACAGTTGTGGTCCTCATATCATAAGAAAGACATTGAGGCATAGGAGAGAGTAGAGGAGAGCAACGCGATTAATTCCATTGAAGGGCATGTCATATGAAGATAGACTGAAAGAGCTGAATCTGTACAGCCTAGAAAGAAGGAGAGCCAGAGGCGACTAACAGAGGCATCTGAAATTGTCAAGAGGTTTAACGAAGTAACTGCTGAGAATTACTTTTCACAGGTCACAGAGAATAAATAAAGATTTATTCTCTTGAATTTAAGTTTGGCAGGGATAGGGTTAATTCCATCCCTGTATAATGTGGCCATTCCCAGAGTGGATAATTGGGTGCTGATTGGGAATGGCCACATGTATAAAAAGGGAAGCGCATCCTTTGCTTGAGAGCGAGGCGTTTGGGAGGAAAGTTCTGAGGTGGATGCCCAGCCTGAACGAAGCAGGTAAGAGACACCATGACAGCTGTGCTTGGGGTTTCATTTGTTTTGTTTAACCCTTTTATTTGGATCCTTCTATCTTGTTTATTTGTTCCATTGTTTTTTGTAAATAAACGCGCTTATCCATCTCTTTAAACTGCAGCTTCCTGCCTCTGAGTGTCCCTCCGGGTGTGCCCAGCCGTGCCCGCGACGGCGCTGCCCTTTCACTCTGCAGTCCCGCTGTTTTGATGCTGGCAGAAAGTGCATTGTAAACCCGTAGTGAAAGTGCAGATTGTTTGCTAATCGCACACACGTGTAAGCTCTTCTGTCTGTTTTTAAGTATTCTCCAACCTTGTTGATGGTGAGATTTTATTTCACAATAATATTAGTTTCACTTTTTTTTGATGCCGACAGAAAATGTTTTTTGAAACTGTAGTAAAAAAAAATGTAATTTAGATTGAAAGAATACCTCTGAGGCACAATATGCTTGTTATCCAGATACATGTGCAAGATGTGCATTATAAACCCTGTCACTGAAAGGCTAGCTGTTTAAAACACAGCCTGCATGCGACCCAGCGCTATAAGGGTCTTTAAGAGCACAAGACTTCTACTGACAAGATGTTAGTGGATTAAAACCATCATTCACTTTGAACTCAGGGAATCTGAATCTCTCACTAAAATGACACCACTTGAGCAATGTGTAAATGTGGAATTACATCATCCTTAAAAGAGTTTTTGAATGAACGTCCCGACTACAGGATCACTTTTTTCTTTTTGTTTTGTGCAAGGACTGTGCGCCCTCTTGTGGTCATTTGTTAATACTGCATCTCATGTACACTAAACTGATTGAATTTGTTACGTGTTCAATATAAAAGAGGCCTCGCCCTGATTCAAAGGGCCTGATCTTCTGTCTGCTGTGTTTTTTCATCCTCTTCCTCCCACAACCTGCAATACAGCTGATATACAGAAACATGAGGATGGATCGGATCACAGGGGCAGGGTGAGATTCACAGGGGCATGTATACCCATGAGGATGGATCGGATCACAGGGGCAGGGTGAGATTCACAGGGGCATGTATACCCATGAGGATGGATCGGATCACAGGGGCAGGGTGAGATTCACAGCGGCATGTATACCCATGAGGATGGATCGGATCACAGGGGCAGGGTGAGATTCACAGGGGCATGTATACCCATGAGGATGGATCGGATCACAGGGGCAGGGTGAGATTCACAGGGGCATGTATACCCATGAGGATGGATCGGATCACAGGGGCAGGGTGAGATTCACAGGGGCATGTATACCCATGAGGATGGATCGGATCACAGGGGCAGGGTGAGATTCACAGGGGCATGTATACCCATGAGGATGGATCGGATCACAGGGGCAGGGTGAGATTCACAGGGGCATGTATACCCATGAGGATGGATCGGATCACAGGGGCAGGGTGAGATTCACAGGTTGCATGTATACCCATGAGGATGGATCGGATCACAGGGGCAGGGTGGGATTCACAGGGGCATGTATACCCATGAGGATGGATCGGATCACAGGGCAGGGTGGATTCACAGGGCATGTATACCCATGAGGATGGATCGGATCACAGGGGCAGGGTGAGATTCACAGGGGCATGTATACCCATGAGGATGGATCGGATCACAGGGGCAGGGTGGGATTCACAGGGGCATGTATACCCATGAGGATGGATCGGATCACAGGGCAGGGTGAGATTCACAGGGGCATGTATACCCATGAGGATGGATCGGATCACAGGGGCAGGGTGAGATTCACAGGGGCATGTATACCCATGAGGATGGATCGGATCACAGGGGCAGGGTGAGATTCACAGGGCATGTATACCCATGAGGATGGATCGGATCACAGGGGCAGGGTGAGATTCACAGGGCATGTATACCCATGAGGATGGATCGGATCACAGGGGCAGGGTGAGATTCACAGGGGCATGTATACCCATGAGGATGGATCGGATCACAGGGGCAGGGTGAGATTCACAGGGGCATGTATACCCATGAGGATGGATCGGATCACAGGGGCAGGGTGGGATTCACAGGTTGCATGTATACCCATGAGGATGGATCGGATCACAGGGGCAGGGTGAGATTCACAGGGGCATGTATACCCATGAGGATGGATCGGATCACAGGGGCAGGGTGAGATTCACAGGTTGCATGTATACCCATGAGGATGGATCGGATCACAGGGGCAGGGTGGGATTCACAGGTTGCATGTATACCCATGAGGATGGATCGGATCACAGGGGCAGGGTGAGATTCACAGGGTGCATGTATACCCATGAGGATGGATCGGATCACAGGGGCAGGGTGGGATTCACAGGGGCATGTATACCCATGAGGATGGATCGGATCACAGGGGCAGGGTGGGATTCACAGGGGCATGTATACCCATGAGGATGGATCGGATCACAGGGGCAGGGTGAGATTCACAGGGGCATGTATACCCATGAGGATGGATCGGATCACAGGGGCAGGGTGAGATTCACAGGGGCATGTATACCCATGAGGATGGATCGGATCACAGGGGCAGGGTGGGATTCACAGGGCATGTATACCCATGAGGATGGATCGGATCACAGGGGCAGGGTGAGATTCACAGGGGCATGTATACCCATGAGGATGGATCGGATCACAGGGGCAGGGTGGGATTCACAGGGGCATGTATACCCATGAGGATGGATCGGATCACAGGGGCAGGGTGAGATTCACAGGGGCATGTATACCCATGAGGATGGATCGGATCACAGGCAGGGTGGGATTCACAGGGGCATGTATACCCATGAGGATGGATCGGATCACAGGGGCAGGGTGAGATTCACAGGGGCATGTATACCCATGAGGATGGATCGGATCACAGGGGCATGTATACCCATGAGGATGGATCAGACCTGTTTTACACACACACACACACACACAGGATATAAATGGAAAAAAGTAACCTTTGCAGAATAACATTAAGTGCATATTTTTGTATTTTTAAAAAAAAGGCATTTTAGCAAAACACAAAAAAACCATTTGAGCTCATATTTTACAAAATGAAGGCATTAGAGAGATGAAGTGTTAACGGTGAAGGCTTCAGTCTCTTCTAAAGGCAGAGTGGCAGCGTGCTGCTCTCGCAGGGGAGCTGTGCCTGCCAGCCTAGGAACGCTCTCCCATGCAGAGGAGCCCCCTGCACTCTCACAAACACTCCACATGCAGACACTGAAGTGAAGGGAGATTCTAAACATGTCCTTCCATCTACCTCTCCAGCAAGGCTGCTTAATAAAGTTCACATTACTATTTACAGAACTCCAGGGAACTTAATGACATCCTTTTGTAGATTGACTAACATTGTACTGAAGTGCCCACAGTATGAATGTTGCTGGTTAAGCAGCACTGAGTCCTGTACAGTGTGAGCCACACATTACTGTGATCACGATGAAGGGCTGCTTCAGGGTTTCCATCAAATGAGAGGTCTGTCCTTCAATAAACCAAGTGTGTGTGTGTGTGTGTGTGTGTGTGTGTGTGTGTGTGTGTGTGTGTCAGTGTGTGTGTGTGTCAGTGTGTGTGTGTGTCAGTGTGTGTGTGTGTCAGTGTGTGTGTGTGTGTCAGTGTGTGTGTGTCAGTGTGTGTGTGCGTCAGTGTGTGTGTGTGTCAGTGTGTGTGTGTGTCAGTGTGTGTGTGTCAGTGTGTGTGTGCGTCAGTGTGTGTGTGTGTGTGTGTGTGTGTCAGTGTGTGTGTGTGTGTGTGTCAGTGTGTGTGTGTCAGTGTGTGTGTCAGTGTGTGTGTGTGTCAGTGTGTGTGTGTGTGTGTGTGTGTCAGTGTGTGTGTGTCAGTGTGTGTGTGTGTGTCAGCGTGTGTGTGTGTCAGTGTGTGTGTGCGTCAGTGTGTGTGTGCGTCAGCGTGTGTGTGTGTCAGCGTGTGTGTGCGTCAGTGTGTGTGTGCGTCAGCGTGTGTGTGTGTCAGTGTGTGTGTGCGTCAGTGTGTGTGTGTGTCAGTGTGTGTGTGCGTCAGTGTGTGTGTGTGTCAGTGTGTGTGGGTGCATCAGTGTGTGAGTGTCAGCGTGTGTGCGTCAGTGTGTGTGTGTGTCAGTGTGTGTGTGTCAGTGTGTGTGTGTGTGTCAGTGTGTGTGTGTGTGTGTGTGTGTCAGTGTGTGTGTGTGTGCAGTGTGTGTGTGTCAGTGTGTGTGTGTGTGTGTGTGTCGTCATGTCGTCAGTGTGTGTGTCAGTGTGTGTGTGCGTCAGCGTGTGTGTGTCGTCAGCGTGTGTGTCAGTGTGTGTGTGTCAGTGTGTGTGTGTCAGTGTGTGTGTCAGTGTGTGTGCGTCAGTCGTGTGTGTGCGTCAGCGTGTGTGTGTGTGTCAGTGTGTGTGTGTGTCAGCGTGTGTGTGTGTCAGCGTGTGTGTGCGTCAGGGCTTGTCAGTTACTCATCATGCTGGACTCTCCATCATTTTCATGGGTACTAAGTTTTTACTGCATTCAACAAAGTGCACATATTCTCAGAGGCAGGTTTAGACGGTGATAAGGTGAAAGGTCTCAGAATATTGACAATGACAGGGTGTAATATAACAATACATCACAGTGACTGTCTGAGGCATCTTTGTCTCCTGAAGTACAATGAAGGACACATGGCCACTGTGGGGCTGAATTAGGAATTCAATACAGTCACGAGTCTACACTCTGAGACGCACGCACACACACTGACACAGACACTGACACTCTCACACACACACACTGACACTCTCACACACACACACACACACACTGACACTCTCACAAACATGCACACACACAGACACTGACACACACACACACACACACACTGACACTCTCACAAACACGCACACACACACACACACACACATCGCTGCTGCTGCTGCTGCTTGCACTGGCACACTACTGTTATTCTTGCTGGAGCCGTTTTCAGACAGAAACACTGACACTCTCACACACACACACACACACACACACACACACACACACACACACTGACACTCACACACACACACACACTGACACGCACACGCACACTGACACGCACACACACACACACACTGACAAGCACGCACACGCATGCACGCACGCTGACACGCACACGCACGCACACACACACACACAGATACTGACACGCACACACACGCACGCACAGACACACACACACACTGACATACATTCATACTCACACTCAGACCCTGACCCACCCTCACACTCACCCTGACTCCCTCACCCCTCGCTCTCACTCCCTCGCTCTCACTCCCTCACCCCCTCACTCTCACTCCCTCGCTCTCACTCCCTCACCCCCTCGCTCTCACTCTCACCCTCGCTCTCACTCCCTCACCCTCGCTCTCACTCCCTCGCCCTCGCTCTCACTCCCTCGCTCCCTCACCCTCTCTCTCACCCCCTCACAGCACGCTGCTTGCACTGGCACTTTGCTGCTGCAGCTGCTCCTCCTCCTGCTGCAGGTGCTTCAGGTAGCAGCTCCTCATTCTGAACTTGCGGCCGCAGCGCTCACACTTGTACAGGAAGCCCATGTGTGTCTTCATGTGCTCGTTCAGGTGGTGCTTCAGTTTGAACTTCTTCTCGCAGACGGAGCAGTCGAAGGGACGCACGCTCAGGGTCAGCATGATGTGCCGGTCTCTCTTGGGCTTCACTGCGAAGCGCTTTCCACACAGGCAGCCGAATCGCTTGCCGTCGGGCGCCACGGACAGGATCTTGACCGGCGCATGCACTGCCTGGCCCAGAGAGGCGTGAGTGACGATCTCATTGCCGTGGATATCCATGGGTTGCTGGGTGACAGCGTTGGCAGGGTAACCCGTGGGGTCTGCGATGACTCTGGTGCCGTCGGGGAAGGAGGCAGAATCCACCACGACCGGCCCAGCACCCAGCAGAGAGACCGGGCCGGGCTCCTTGCTGTGCAGGGCAGAGAGCAGGTAACAGTCACTGCTCCTCCCACCCGCTCCCTCGGAGCACACAGTGAAACCAGCCTGACTCATCTCATCATTACTCTTACAGGTAACACTTCTACTGATGGAATCAATGAAGTTCATTCCTGTCCACTCTGCTGGTCTGCACTTTCCCTTCTCTCACCCTCCTCCCAGCTCTCCTCCTTCACATGAACCAGTCCGCTGGCAGCTCCCAGCGTTCCCAGTCGCCCCAGTCGGAGCTCCCCATGCTCGAGAAAGCCCCCGCTCGAATCGCGCACACTTGCTGCCCCTCGGCTGTGGAAAACGAGTTTGAGGAATTTGAAAGGGTTTGTTGTCTGTGCTCCGGGCTTGTTTGGCTGTCCTGTTTGTGTACAAGCGTGTATGAATAGCTGGCTGCTGCCTCCTCTCCAGCGGCCCCTCTTCCTCTCTCCCCTCTCCCTGTCGACCTCAATCATCACCATCCTCCCGTTCTCATCAATAGAGCCACTGCAAATCTCTCCTTCTCCATCTCTCCTCCTTTCTGCAATCAGCCCCCTCCTCCTCCTCCTCCTCCTCCTCCTCCTCCTCCGATTGGACATGCACCTTGATGACATCATCGTCCTCAGTCTCTGCCCCTCCATGTCCTCATCCACCTGAAACAGGAAACAAGGAAATTCAAACCCACATTCCACTGGGATATACAACCACCATATATGTAGCAGGACCGTGCCACGGGTAGCAGGACCGTGCCACGGGTAGCAGGACCATGCCACGGGTAGCAGGACCATGCCACGGGTAGCAGGACCATGCCATGGTGAACCAACCACAGGAGCTACTCTTTCCCCAGCCCCATGGAGCACACAAGCTAATGCAGGCTGAAGATCCACACACAGGGGCTGATCACACAGCAGATACACACAGGGCTGATCACACTGCAGATCCAGACAGGGCTGATCACACAGCAGATACACACAGGGGCTGATCACACTGCAGATCCACACAGGGCTGATCACACAGCAGATACACACAGGGCTGATCACACTGCAGATACACACAGGGGCTGATCACACTGCAGATACACACAGGGCTGATCACACTGCAGATCCACACAGGGCTGATCACACTGCAGATCCACACAGGGCTGATCACACTGCAGATACACACAGGGCTGATCACACTGCAGATACACACAGGGCTGATCACACTGCAGATACACACAGGGCTGATCACACTGCAGATACACACAGGGCTGATCACACTGCAGATACACACAGGGCTGATCACACTGCAGATACACACAGGGCTGATCACACTGCAGATACACACAGGGCTGATCACACTGCAGATACACACAGGGCTGATCACACTGCAGATACACACAGGGCTGATCACACTGCAGATACACACAGGGCTGATCACACTGCAGATACACACAGGGCTGATCACACTGCAGATACACACAGGGCTGATCACACTGCAGATACACACAGGGCTGATCACACTGCAGATACACACAGGGCTGATCACACTGCAGATACACACAGGGCTGATCACACTGCAGATACACACAGGGCTGATCACACTGCAGATACACACAGGGCTGATCACACTGCAGATACACACAGGGCTGATCACACTGCAGATACACACAGGGCTGATCACACTGCAGATACACACAGGGCTGATCACACTGCAGATACACACAGGGCTGATCACACTGCAGATACACACAGGGCTGATCACACTGCAGATACACACAGGGCTGATCACACTGCAGATACACACAGGGCTGATCACACTGCAGATACACACAGGGCTGATCACACTGCAGATACACACAGGGCTGATCACACTGCAGATACACACAGGGCTGATCACACTGCAGATACACACAGGGCTGATCACACTGCAGATACACACAGGGCTGATCACACTGCAGATACACACAGGGCTGATCACACTGCAGATACACACAGGGTCTGATCACACTGCAGATACACACAGGGCTGATCACACTGCAGATACACACAGGGCTGATCACACTGCAGATACACACAGGGCTGATCACACTGCAGATACACACAGGGTCTGATCACACTGCAGATACACACAGGGCTGATCACACTGCAGATACACACAGGGCTGATCACACACACAGCTCGGACTGTACCTCATACTCCTCGTCATTGCCGGTGGTGTTGTTGCTGTTGCTATAGTAATAATGGTCCTCTCGTTCTGTTGAGTAGTACAGCTCCCCCTCTGTCTTGCTGTTGCTGCTGGGTCTGAGACACGGCCCGTCCTCCCCCTCCTGCCCCTCGGGACCCCCTTGCCTGTCCCCCTCCCGCTCTCTCCTCACAGCCAGGCCCTCCTGAGTGTGCACCCTCGCTGCGTAGTCTCTGCCCCCAGTATCCTCTCGACACCCCACCAGTACCTGGCTGCTACTGGGAGACTGGGAGGTGGAGCGGCAGTTTCTGTACGATCTCTTCTTATGGAAATGCTTCTGTGGAGACAAAAGAGATTTCAATTACTCTGAGGAATCCAGGACAACTGTCCCGATGCTGTCTCAGTGTTGTGAAGCTGTCTCAGTGTTGTGAAGCTGTCTCAGTGTTGTGAAGCTGTCTCAGTGTTGTGAAGCTGTCTCAATGTTGTGAAGCTGTCTCAATGTTGTGAAGCTGTCTCAGTGTTGTGAAGCTGTCTCAGTGTTGTGAAGCTGTCTCAGTGTTGTGAAGCTGTCTCAGTGTTGTGAAGCTGTCTCAGTGTTGTGAAGCTGTCTCAGTGTTGTGAAGCTGTCTCAGTGTTGTGAAGCTGTCTCAGTGTTGTGAAGCTGTCTCAGTGTTGTGAAGCTGTCTCAGTGTTGTGAAGCTGTCTCAGTGTGTGAAGCTGTCTCAATGTTGTGAAGCTGTCTCAATGTTGTGAAGCTGTCTCAATGTTGTGAAGCTGTCTAAGTGCTGTGAAGCTGTCTCAGTGCTGTGAAGCTGTCTCAGTGTGTGAAGCTGTCTCAGTGTTGTGAAGCTGTCTCAATGTTGTGAAGCTGTCTCAGTGCTGTGAAGCTGTCTCAGTGTGTGAAGCTGTGCTGCTGTCTCAGGGCTGTGCTGCTGTCTCAGTGTGTGAAGCTGTGCTGCTGTCTCAGGGCTGTGCTGCTGTCTCAGGGCTGTGCTGCTGTCTCAGGGCTGTGCTGCTGTCTCAGTGCTGTGCTGCTGTCTCAGGGCTGTGCTGCTGTCTCAGTGTGTGAAGCTGTGCTGCTGTCTCAGTGTGTGAAGCTGTGCTGCTGTCTCGGGGCTGTGCTGCTGTCTCAGGGCTGTGCTGCTGTGCTGCTGTCTCAGTGTGTGAAGCTGTGCTGCTGTCTCAGGGCTGTGCTGCTGTCTCAGTGTGTGAAGCTGTGCTGCTGTCTCAGTGCTGTGCTGCTGTCAGTGTGTGAAGCTGTGCTGCTGTCTCAGGGCTGTGCTGCTGTCTCAGTGTGTGAAGCTGTGCTGCTGTCTCAGTGCTGTGCTGCTGTCTCAGTGTGAGAAGCTGTGCTGCTGTCTCAGTGCTGTGCTGCTGTCTCAGTGTGTGAAGCTGTGCTGCTGTCTCAGGGCTGTGCTGCTGTCTCAGTGTGTGAAGCTGTGCTGCTGTCTCAGTGCTGTGCTGCTGTCTCAGTGTGAGAAGCTGTGCTGCTGTCTCAGTGTGTGAAGCTGTGCTGCTGTCTCAGTGTGTGAAGCTGTGCTGCTGTCTCAGGGCTGTGCTGCTGTCTCAGTGTGTGAAGCTGTGCTGCTGTCTTAGTGCTGTGCTGCTGTCTCAGGGCTGTGCTGCTGTCTCAGGGCTGTGCTGCTGTCTCAGTGTGTGAAGCTGTGCTGCTGTCTCAGTGCTGTGCTGCTGTCTCAGTGTGAGAAGCTGTGCTGCTGTCTCAGTGTGTGAAGCTGTGCTGCTGTCTCAGGGCTGTGCTGCTGTCTCAGGGCTGTGCTGCTGTCTCAGTGTGTGAAGCTGTGCTGCTGTCTTAGTGCTGTGCTGCTGTCTCAGGGCTGTGCTGCTGTCTCAGGGCTGTGCTGATGTCTCAGGGCTGTGCTGCTGTCTCAGTGTGTGAAGCTGTGCTGCTGTTTCAGGGCTGTGCTGCTGTCTCAGGGCTGTGCTGCTGTCTCAGAGTGTGAAGCTGTGCTGCTGTCTCAGTGCTGTGCTGCTGTCTCAGTGTGTGAAGCTGTGCTGCTGTCTCAGTGCTGTGCTGCTGTCTCAGGGCTGTGCTGCTGTGCTGCAGTGTCTCGGGGCTGTGCTGCTGTCTCAGGGCTGTGCTGCTGTCTCAGGGCTGTGCTGCTGTCTCAGGGCTGTGCTGCTGTCTCAGTGTGTGAAGCTGTGCTGCTGTCTCAGGGCTGTGCTGCTGTCTCAGGGCTGTGCTGCTGTCTCAGGGCTGTGCTGCTGTCTCAGGGCTGTGCTGCTGTCTCAGTGTATGTACCTGCTCCTCTTCCCTCTTCAGTATCTCTTTACACCGGTCCACAACATGCCAGAGCTGCAGGCCGCTGGCCACCAGCAAGTAGCTGGGCATGTCCTGCACTGTGACCCGCAGCCGGCCGGTGTATATGAGCCCCAGCAGCCCTGCGAAGGCCCTGGGTTCGATCACACTGGGCAGGGCAATGACGTCGCTGTCCCTCAGCATCAGCTTGTCATGGAAGTAGGAGGAGGAGGCGGCCAGCACAGCCTTGTGCGCGCGGAACACCTGCCCCCTGACGTGCACCGCCAGGTCGCAGAACTTGCCCTCCTCGCGATGCTGATTCAGGTGCTCCAGCAGCACCGCGCTGTAGTTTGGGAACTGCAGGTCCACCAGTCTGTGAGACGGACTGGGACCAGTCACACCTGAACTGCAGCTGCTATTGTCAGGGTCCATACTGCAGAGACTGCAACCACTGGAGAGAGAAACAGGAGAGAAGAGGGTCAAACATGAATCAGTGTGCCTGTAACTCTGTGTGAGAGGAGACAGGAGGGAGCTGCAATCAGATCACGGGAGCGACAGCACAGGAGTGTCTAGGTACCACGAGGCAGCAGCATCTTTTATAACTGGTGCTGCACATGAGAAAAGTTTACATCTGGAAACGAAGCTCGAGGCAGAGCAAGGGCCCTGCACATGGAAACAGAGCAGGGGGGTCCAGTCACAGTCCGGGAGGGCCAGTCCACTCCTGGTTTTACAGGTAAAACGAGACAGTGAACTACTTCAGGGTCTGGATGGGGGCTTCATTGGTTCAATTAAACAATTTAGACTGGGGCTGGAAAGAACAGGACTGGAAGGACCAACTGTGACCAACCATCCCAGAAATATTATGTTTGTATTTCTTTGTATTTCTTTTTTATTAAGTATGTGCTAAATATGGCAGGGCCAGGGTTCGAATCCCCTCCCTGCTAAAAACATGTCTGGCATGTGGTGGGGTGATAATTGATGATCACTGACACCTGACCACATGCTATAACACAGGAGCTGGGAGGCAGTTAGTTTAAGAGAAGGACTGAGTGCAGCAGGGTCAGTGAGAGAGAAGGACTGAGAGCAGCAGGGTCAGTGAAAGAGAAGGGCTGAGTACAGCAGGGTCAGTGAGAGAGAAGGACTGAGGGCAGCAGGGTCAGTGAGAGAGAAGGACTGAGAGCAGCAGGGTCAGTGAGAGAGAAGGACTGAGTGCAGCAGGGTCAGTGAGAGAAGGGCTGAGAGCAGCAGGGTCAGTGAAAGAGGACTGAGAGCAGCAGGGTCAGTGAGAGCAGCAGGGTCAGTGAGAGAGAAGGACTGAGAGCAGGGTCAGTGAGAGAGAAGGACTGAGGGCAGCAGGGTCAGTGAGAGAGAAGGACTGAGTGCAGCAGGGTCAGTGAGAGAAGGACTGAGAGCAGCAGGGTCAGTGAGAGAAGGGCTGAGAGCAGCAGGGTCAGTGAGAGAGAAGGACTGAGAGCAGCAGGGTCAGTGAGAGAGAAGGACTGACAGCAGCAGGGTCAGTGAGAGAAGGACTGAGAGCAGCAGGGTCAGTGAGAGAAGGACTGAGAGCAGCAGGGTCAGTGAGAGAGAAGGGCTGAGTGCAGCAGGGTCAGTGTGTGGGGCTGTTCTCTGCACCGAGCCTTAGTTTTGATTGCTTTGTTTAAATAAAAGCATGCTTAAAGCCCTTTAAAAGCTGCAGTCCCTTGTCTCCTGCACTTGCTAGTCCCGTCGCTTGCCTGGATCACAACGCTGCCCTTCCTCACAGCTGTACAGCACAAGGCGGATGGGCGGGCCGTGGTAATGCTGCCCTTGAGAAACGGGTTCAGAGCCTGTCCAGCCCTCTCCAGTCAAAGAGCCTCGTGTTGAAGCCTCCTCCTGCTCTGGTGCATCTAGTCCTGTGTCTCAGCACGGCTCCCTCACACGCTGCTGTATTCATTCAATGACACGATCATTCAGCACTACTCACACACTCCACTCTACTTCTTTCTAGATCTCCTCAAATTGACTTTTTTCATTTAAACTCTTTGTATTCTTACTCCTACTATGTACTGTATTCGCCTGACCGCAGCCCCACGTTACTGGATCATCAGAGCCACGTTACTGGATCCTCAGAGCCACGTTACTGGATCCTGAGCCCCATGTTACTGGATTCTCAGTGCCACGTTACTGGATCCTCAGAGCCACATTACTGGATCCTCAGCGCCACGTTACTGGATCCTGAGCACCATGTTATTAGATCCTCAGAGCCACGTTACTGGATCATCAGCGCCACGTTACTGGATCCTGAGCACCATATTACTGGATCCTCAGAGCCACGTTACTGGATCCTGAGCACCATGTTACTGGATTCTCAGTGCGACGTTACTGGATCCTGAGCGCCACGTTACTGGATCCTGAGCCCCACGTTACTGGACCCTGAGTGCCACGTTACTGGATCCTCAGAGCCAAATTACTGGATCTTCAGAGCCACGTTACTGGATCCTCAGAGCCACATTACTGGATCCTCAGCGCCACGTTACTGGATCCTGAGCACCATGTTACTGGATCCTCAGAGCCACGTTACTGGATCCTGAGCCCCATGTTACTGGATTCTCAGTGCCACGTTACTGGATCCTCAGAGCCACATTACTGGATCCTCAGAGCCAAATTACTGGATCTTCAGAGCCACGTTACTGGATCCTCAGCGCCACGTTACTGGATCCTGAGCACCATGTTACTGGATCCTCAGAGCCACGTTACTGGATCCTGAGCACCATGTTACTGGATTCTCAGTGCGACGTTACTGGATCCTGAGCGCCACGTTACTGGATCCTGAGCCCCACGTTACTGGACCCTGAGTGCCACGTTACTGGATCCTCAGAGCCAAATTACTGGATCTTCAGAGCCACGTTACTGGATCCTCAGAGCCACATTACTGGATCCTCAGCGCCACGTTACTGGATCGTGAGCCCCATGTTACTGGATTCTCAGTGCCACGTTACTGGATCCTGAGCCCCACGTTACTGGACCCTGAGCCCCACGTTACTGGACCCTGAGTGCCACGTTACTGGATCCTGAGCGCCACGTTACTGGATCCTCAGAGCCACATTACTGGATTCTCAGAGCCACATTACTGGATCCTCAGAGCCACGTTACTGGATCCTCAGCCCCACGTTACTGGATCCTCAGAGCCACGTTACTGGATCCTGAGCGCCACGTTACTGGATCCTCAGAGCCACATTACTGGATCCTCAGAGCCACATTACTGGATCCTCAGCCCCACGTTACTGGATCCTCAGAGCCACGTTACTGGATCCTGAGCCCCACGTTACTGGATCCTCAGTGCCACGTTACTGGATCCTCAGCAGCCACGTTACTGGATCCTGAGCGCCACGTTACTGGATCCTCAGAGCCACGTTACTGGATCCTCAGAGCCACATTACTGGATTCTCAGAGCCACATTACTGGATCCTCAGCCCCACGTTACTGGATCCTCAGCCCCACGTTACTGGATCCTCAGAGCCACGTTACTGGATCCTCAGAGCCACGTTACTGGATCCTCAGAGCCATGTTACTGGATCCTCAGAGCCACATTACTGGATCCTCAGCGCCAAGTTACTGGATCCTCAGAGCCATGTTACTGGATCCTCAGCGCCATGTTACTGGATCCTGAGCCCCACGTTACTGGATCCTCAGCTGCTGCACTATCCTTACACGATTGCATTATTACTGTGTAATTGCAGATATAACGTGTTGAAATCCTAACTTGCTGCATCTTGCTTCATGAATGGCTGGGAAGCCTTTTGCTTCTGTTAGGATTTTTTTTTTCTTCTGCTCTTTTTTTAAATGGCTCTAAAATCAACACCCTTGCACGGAAACTCACGAAACTTGGCAGGGTGGTAGAGACCTAAGGGAGGTTGTGTCAGAGCGAAAATGAAGGTCATAGGTCACATGGTGTGGTGGCCATCTTGGATTTCTCGAGCATTTTTGACAATTATAAAATCTTCTCTGAACCGGTTTACAGCAGAGATGTGAAACTTGGTGCACGTACTCCCCTCATGGCCTAGATTTAAGGTTGTTCAAGAGAAGTCGATCGGTCACATCGTTTGGCGGCCATATTGGATTTGTCGAAAATATTCAAACGTCGTCTTCTCTGAAACGGTTATGCCGATTGAAGCGAAACTTTGCATACACAGCCTTGGCAGGGTTATCTATCAAGTGTGCGCAAAGCAACTCACTACATAAAAAAACATGGCCGCCGTGAGCCAATCAAATTTCAGCTGTGGTTAATTTGCACATATTACCTTGCTAAAGCTCAAATGCAAAACTTGTTTAGAACTCCTTTGAGAGTTCAGACAGTGTCATAGTTACTATAGAACAGACAAATGAACCCATATATCCCTGGATAAGGGCGTCTGCTAAAAAAATAAAAATGGTCTATTCAAAAATTAACTTGACCGTGACCTTTGACCTGTCCTTAAGGTCAAATGCAAAACTAGCTTATAACTAGTTATAAGCTAGTCATTTCACTTCCTGTAAACGACACTGTGTTTAAATATTGCCCTTGCATCGGAACCCTGCAAGTCGCCTTGGATAAAGCAGGCGTCTGCCAAATAAATACATTTTAAAAAGCCTTCCTTTGAATCAAACACGCAACCCGGCTTCCTCTGTGTGCGACAGGGACAGGAGACCACACTCCAGGCACTCGGGGTGCTGCAGCCAGCTGGTGATGATGAATCCATTACACTTGGAGACAACCTGGGCTGGTCACACCATCATCACAAGCCCGTTTCAGACTCCAGTAACGCAGCGTTAGTTTTGCGCGCTTGGGTTAAACGACACGATCTTTGGGTGAAGTTTGTAGCGGTCGTCACTAAACGACGCTGCAGTCACTCGCTGGGTCTGAGGCGGGTTAAATAGCATTTGCTGGTTCTTTCACAGAAATCGTGCAAATTGCTATTTTCCTAACTAGCCCCGAGTCTCGTTCACTGCTATCCCTTTGCAACAGACAGTAAACTACAAATCCTTGTGTGTGTTGGTTTTATTTGTAAATGATGTTTGCCCCATTCACACACGCTTTTTATTGTTTGAGGAAAAAACAACATCCAATCGATCCAGCTGGAATAGCCACGCAGACTAGACGCAAACAATCGATCGACAGCAACAATGCATCGCTACTCACATCGGCGCCGCGTCGCTCCGAGGCGTGCTACCGCATCTTCCCGTGTTTCAATGTTTATCCTTTGATTTGTTTTTCTTTTCTTGTTGCCAGTCGATATTATTCTCGGCTGTCTGCTGGTCTCCCCAGCGCGCAGGCACCGTCTACAAACTCCCCGGCCGTGCAAAAGTGAAGGTGGCTGTTTAATTGAACGGCCTTCTCGCTTCTCGTTTGTAAACACGCCGTTGCACAGTCATTATTTACAATGTCGTTTCTTCGCGGCATCGTTTCTACACCGAGTTCAAGTTTACAAACAACATTTGGCGCAGTTTATGTTTTACTTGTAAGTTAAACTTTTTTTAGAGGAGCTCTAAGAGAAAGCTCCTATTGTCCAACAGAAAACTTTTCCGGGGTTTGAAAATAACAACGATCAACCCATTCGATCACAGCGAACCTGCAAATTCAAAGTGTATTCATTTCGTTTTTTGTATTCAATCTTTTAAATTCAGTGATACTCGTGCAGAGCGCAAGAATTATACCAATAGTTGTATACAGTATATTCTCAGTCACTGTAGTACACCCGTTAAAGACAAAAAAATAGAACAAAAACACACACAGTAATCAAACAACAGAGAACGAAGCTCATTAATATAGAGCAGGGCATAGATCGTCACAGCCAATGATATTCAAGCATATCAGCAATGTCATGAATATTAAACAAAGGGCAGCACAAACCCACCTCAGCCAGTTAATAAATTTGCACAGCTCTTTGTGCAATGCAATATGAAGGCGGGGGAAGCCATAGGCGTGATCGACAGTATGACGTCAGCATTGCGGGGATGCATATCATTAACAGTGTCCATGGCCCTGCAACGTCAGCATTGCGGGGATGCATATCATTAACAGTGTCCATGGTCCTGCAACGTCAGCATTGCGGGGATGCATATCATTAACAGTGTCCATGGCCCTGCAACGTCAGCATTGCGGGGATGCATATCATTAACAGTGTCCATGGCCCTGCAATGTCAGCATTGCGGGGATGCATATCATTAACAGTGTCCATGGCCCTGCAATGTCAGCATTGCGGGGATGCATATCATTAACAGTGTCCATGGTCCTGCAATGTCAGCATTGCGGGGATGCATATCATTAACAGTGTCCATGGCCCTGCAATGTCAGCATTGCGGGGATGCATATCATTAACAGTGTCCATGGTCCTGCAATGTCAGCATTGCGGGGATGCATATCATTAACAGTGTCCATGGTCCTGCAATGTCAGCATTGCGGGGATGCATATCATTAACAGTGTCCATGGTCCTGCAATGTCAGCATTGCGGGGATGCATATCATTAACAGTGTCCATGGTCCTGCAATGTCAGCATTGCGGGGATGCATATCATTAACAGTGTCCATGGTCCTGCAATGTCAGCATTGCGGGGATGCATATCATTAACAGTGTCCATGGTCCTGCAATGTCAGCATTGCGGGGATGCATATCATTAACAGTGTCCATGGTCCTGCAATGTCAGCATTGCGGGGATGCATATCATTAACAGTGTCCATGGCCCTGCAATCCGAGTTTAACCAAAAAAAAAAATACTGTTGAGTGGAAGGAACAGGCAGCACGCCGCCGCCAGGGGGCGCGGTACACCGCGATGCTGCGCACTGTGTTTAAATGAGTAAGACAAGGCTTAGAAAGACGAGACGCGGACAACAGTGTGTGCAAAACGCGCTGTTACTGTACCCGGGTCAACTCGGGATTGCCAAGGGCTGAAGCGAGGTTAGTATCCGGGAAGGTATTCTTATTATTTAATTGAACCACAAAAAAAAAAATAATGCAAGTAAAAATGACTGTAATGTAAAGTGTGCGGCAGCTCAGCATTCATTGCGACATTTGTTTTAAGCGACTTTGTTTTCGACATCTATCTGGTTGGAGTGTATTTGCGCTTCCCGTCTGTATTCATGCACCAGTTCCTGTAACACTGACGCACTGTCGCGTTCATGCAGCGCCAGAAATGCAAATCCATGCAGCTCACAATTCAAATACTTCACCTGCGGCATTATTTCACTACTGTGTTTCACCCTCGTTTTGTTTAAACGCAGTCAACACGTTACAGTCTGTGTAAGCACGGTGCTGTTCACAAACTGCTATTAATATCCCCGGATCCCCGGACTCGATTTGCGAGTGTAGGCTGATTAGAAGCCCCCTTCTGCAGGCATGCCATGGTGCTTCTCGTGTTAAGGTGGTTTCTGTACATTTTTACAAGGAAGGAGGGTTACACGGAGTCTCTTGCGTTTCCACACGCGTGACCCCCAGCGTGACACTTAAGCGCTGGTGTGGTTTAAAATCCTGCCGGACCAAGACAAAACTGACCGCATCGAGCCCCAAAACACTGAGAAGCGGCTTCTCAATCTCTGAGTGTAATGTTTCTTGAGCTGTGTGGTGTTCTCGCCCTCTGTAAAGCAGAGCTCTATTTATATTTCTTAAATTATTAGATTTATAAAATTCAAAACATGTGTATTACTAAATATATTTGGATTTCCCCCAAAGCTTCAGGTTGTGGCGCTGAAAGAACAGCTGGCAGCTCCGGCCTCCGTTGTGGAGGCAGAATATTTGATCACATTTCACAGAAAGCCAGAGATGTAACAAGGCAATTAGGAGAAGAGTTTAATACAATTGGAGTCGTTTATACCACGAAAACACAACAAACCTAATAATATGCGAAATACTAAAAGAATTAGAAACATTTCAGCAAAAGTCTCCTTCTTTTAAGGCGATGATTGAGTCGTTTATATGACGAAAACGGAGCAAACCCATATTTACTGAAGTACTAAAAATCAAAGTAAGATGAACTGTAATAGTGAATTCATTATCTTCAGTGAAGTTACCCCATGTTACAAAGGGTCCTGTGAAATACAATAGGCTGAAGTAGCATTCATTAAAAACAAGACACCCAAATAATCTTTAAAAAATTTTTATGGGAGGCTGTGTGGTCCAGTGGTTAAAGAAAAGGGCTTGTAACCAGGCGGTCCCCGGTTCAAATCCCACCTCAGCCACTGACTCATTGTGTGACCCTGAGCAAGTCACTTAACCTCCTTGTGCTCCGTCTTTTGGGTGAGATGTAGTTGTAAGTGACTCTGCAGCTGATGCATAGTTCACACACCCTAGTCTCTGTAAGTCGCCTTGGATAAAGGCGTCTGCTAAATAAACAAATAATAATAATAATAAAAAGAGATTCAATACTAATAATAATACACAAAACAGATTGCACTTCCCTGAGATTGATTTAGTTCCTGCTAATACCAGAACGCATCACACCAAGAGGATGTCATCTGTCTCCAGGCAATCAGGACACACGTATCTCCCTGCCTGAGTTTTGTTGGGTTTTGAATGCGTTCAAGGTGGTGTGTCTTCTCATTTTCCTTGGCAGACGACCATTTTACACTTTGTTTCGCAATTTCGGCTCGGGTCGATTTGAGAGTTTCTTGATATTGTTACAGGGAGCTGTTCTTTCAGCACCAGGAAATGGAGCTTGGGAAAGTGATAATTAGTATTGTTTTTGTCTGGAAGCATTCACATGTATGTAAGGAAACTGCTGTCATTCTTTTTGATGTGTGTCATAATTGGAGGTAGACGATCAGACCCATTTTATTTAGCCCTGTCTGGTCTGGCTTTTACCCACTCCTTGTTCTAGTCTAGCTGCTATAGTCACTCAAACACTGTGCTGTAGTCTAGCTGCTATAGTCAGCAATCAAACACTGTGCTCTAGTCTAGCTGCTATAGTCAGCAATCAAACACTGTGCTCTAGTCTAGCTGCTATAGTCAGCAATCAAACACTGTGCTCTAGTCTAGCTGCTATAGTCACTCAAACACTGTGCTCTAGTCTAGCTGCTATAGTCAGCAATCAAACACTGTGCTCTAGTCTAGCTGCTATAGTCAGCAATCAAACACTGTGCTCTAGTCTAGCTGCTATAGTCACTCAAACACTGTGCTCTAGTCTAGCTGCTATAGTCACTCAAACACTGTGCTCTAGTCTAGCTGCTATAGTCAGCAATCAAACACTGTGCTCTAGTCTAGCTGCTATAGTCAGCAATCAAACACTGTGCTCTAGTCTAGCTGCTATAGTCAGCAATCAAACACTGTGCTCTAGTCTAGCTGCTATAGTCAGCAATCAAACACTGTGCTCTAGTCTAGCTGCTATAGTCAGCAATCAAACACTGTGCTCTAGTCTAGCTGCTATAGTCAGCAATCAAACACTGTGCTCTAGTCTAGCTGCTATAGTCAGCAATCAAACACTGTGCTCTAGTCTAGCTGCTATAGTCAGCAATCAAACACTGTGCTCTAGTCTAGCTGCTATAGTCAGCAATCAAACACTGTGCTCTAGTCTAGCTGCTATAGTCAGCAATCAAACACTGTGCTCTAGTCTAGCTGCTATAGTCAGCAATCAAACACTGTGCTATAGTCAGCAATCAAACACTGTGCTCTAGTCTAGCTGCTATAGTTAGCAATCAAACACTGTGCTCTAGTCTAGCTGCTATAGTCAGCAATCAAACACTGTGCTATAGTCAGCAATCAAACACTGTGCTCTAGTCTAGCTGCTATAGTCACTCAAACACTGTGCTCTAGTCTAGCTGCTATAGTCAGAAATCAAACACTGTGCTCCAGTCTAGCTGCTATAGTCAGCAATCAAACACTGTGCTCTAGTCTAGCTGCTATAGTCAGCAATCAAACACTGTGCTCTAGTCTAGCTGCTATAGTCAGCAATCAAACACTGTGCTCTAGTCTAGCTGCTATAGTCAGCAATCAAACACTGTGCTCTAGTCTAGCTGCTATAGTCAGCAATCAAACACTGTGCTCTAGTCTAGCTGCTATAGTCAGCAATCAAACACTGTGCTCTAGTCTAGCTGCTATAGTCAGCAATCAAACACTGTGCTCTAGTCTAGCTGCTATAGTCAGCAATCAAACACTGTGCTCTAGTCTAGCTGCTATAGTCAGCAATCAAACACTGTGCTCTAGTCTAGCTGCTATAGTCAGCAATCAAACACTGTGCTCTAGTCTAGCTGCTATAGTCAGCAATCAAACACTGTGCTCTAGTCTAGCTGCTATAGTCAGCAATCAAACACTGTGCTCTAGTCTAGCTGCTATAGTCAGCAATCAAACACTGTGCTCTAGTCTAGCTGCTATAGTCAGCAATCAAACACTGTGCTCTAGTCTAGCTGCTATAGTCAGCAATCAAACACTGTGCTCTAGTCTAGCTGCTATAGTCAGCAATCAAACACTGTGCTCTAGTCTAGCTGCTATAGTCAGCAATCAAACACTGTGCTCTAGTCTAGCTGCTATAGTCAGCAATCAAACACTGTGCTCTAGTCTAGCTGCTATAGTCAGCAATCAAACACTGTGCTCTAGTCTAGCTGCTATAGTCAGCAATCAAACACTGTGCTCTAGTCTAGCTGCTATAGTCAGCAATCAAACACTGTGCTCTAGTCTAGCTGCTATAGTCAGCAATCAAACACTGTGCTCTAGTCTAGCTGCTATAGTCAGCAATCAAACACTGTGCTCTAGTCTAGCTGCTATAGTCAGCAATCAAACACTGTGCTCTAGTCTAGCTGCTATAGTCAGCAATCAAACACTGTGCTCTAGTCTAGCTGCTATAGTCAGCAATCAAACACTGTGCTCTAGTCTAGCTGCTATAGTCAGCAATCAAACACTGTGCTCTAGTCTAGCTGCTATAGTCAGCAATCAAACACTGTGCTCTAGTCTAGCTGCTATAGTCAGCAATCAAACACTGTGCTCTAGTCTAGCTGCTATAGTCAGCAATCAAACACTGTGCTCTAGTCTAGCTGCTATAGTCAGCAATCAAACACTGTGCTCTAGTCTAGCTGCTATAGTCAGCAATCAAACACTGTGCTCTAGTCTAGCTGCTATAGTCAGCAATCAAACACTGTGCTCTAGTCTAGCTGCTATAGTCAGCAATCAAACACTGTGCTCTAGTCTAGCTGCTATAGTCAGCAATCAAACACTGTGCTCTAGTCTAGCTGCTATAGTCAGCAATCAAACACTGTGCTCTAGTCTAGCTGCTATAGTCAGCAATCAAACACTGTGCTCTAGTCTAGCTGCTATAGTCAGCAATCAAACACTGTGCTCTAGTCTAGCTGCTATAGTCAGCAATCAAACACTGTGCTCTAGTCTAGCTGCTATAGTCAGCAATCAAACACTGTGCTCTAGTCTAGCTGCTATAGTCAGCAATCAAACACTGTGCTCTAGTCTAGCTGCTATAGTCAGCAATCAAACACTGTGCTCTAGTCTAGCTGCTATAGTCAGCAATCAAACACTGTGCTCTAGTCTAGCTGCTATAGTCAGCAATCAAACACTGTGCTCTAGTCTAGCTGCTATAGTCAGCAATCAAACACTGTGCTCTAGTCTAGCTGCTATAGTCAGCAATCAAACACTGTGCTCTAGTCTAGCTGCTATAGTCAGCAATCAAACACTGTGCTCTAGTCTAGCTGCTATAGTCAGCAATCAAACACTGTGCTCTAGTCTAGCTGCTATAGTCAGCAATCAAACACTGTGCTCTAGTCTAGCTGCTATAGTCAGCAATCAAACACTGTGCTCTAGTCTAGCTGCTATAGTCAGCAATCAAACACTGTGCTCTAGTCTAGCTGCTATAGTCAGCAATCAAACACTGTGCTCTAGTCTAGCTGCTATAGTCAGCAATCAAACACTGTGCTCTAGTCTAGCTGCTATAGTCAGCAATCAAACACTGTGCTCTAGTCTAGCTGCTATAGTCAGCAATCAAACACTGTGCTCTAGTCTAGCTGCTATAGTCAGCAATCAAACACTGTGCTCTAGTCTAGCTGCTATAGTCAGCAATCAAACACTGTGCTCTAGTCTAGCTGCTATAGTCAGCAATCAAACACTGTGCTCTAGTCTAGCTGCTATAGTCAGCAATCAAACACTGTGCTCTAGTCTAGCTGCTATAGTCAGCAATCAAACACTGTGCTCTAGTCTAGCTGCTATAGTCAGCAATCAAACACTGTGCTCTAGTCTAGCTGCTATAGTCAGCAATCAAACACTGTGCTCTAGTCTAGCTGCTATAGTCAGCAATCAAACACTGTGCTCTAGTCTAGCTGCTATAGTCAGCAATCAAACACTGTGCTCTAGTCTAGCTGCTATAGTCAGCAATCAAACACTGTGCTCTAGTCTAGCTGCTATAGTCAGCAATCAAACACTGTGCTCTAGTCTAGCTGCTATAGTCAGCTCAAACACTGTGCTCTAGTCTAGCTGCTATAGTCAGCAATCAAACACTGTGCTCTAGTCTAGCTGCTATAGTCACTCAAACACTGTGCTCTAGTCTAGCTGCTATAGTCAGCAATCAAACACTGTGCTCTAGTCTAGCTGCTATAGTCAGCAAACACTGTGCTCTAGTCTAGCTGCTATAGTCACTCAAACACTGTGCTCTAGTCTAGCTGCTATAGTCAGCAATCAAACACTGTGCTCTAGTCTAGCTGCTATAGTCACTCAAACACTGTGCTCTAGTCTAGCTGCTATAGTCAGCAATCCCTGACCCTGTGTTGTTGCTATTGATAGGAATGTTATAGACACTAATATTGAATTGTCTTCCTCACTTGGTAATCAGTGGTTTGTCTCTCTTTCCCAGTTTGAGGGAGGATGGCATTGGACCAGTTTGAGCTTCATTTGGATTTCCCCCGGTACAGTACCTCTCTGCTCTCCCAGTTGAACCAGCACAGACTGGGTGGTCATTTCTGTGACGTCACGGTGCAGTCCTGCGATGGGGGCGTGTTCCGAGCGCACACCGCTGTCCTCGCGGCTGCCTCGCGGTACTTCCACGACCAGTTCCTGCTGCATGCTGGGAAGGGGGAGGAGCTGGTGCTGGTCCTCCCCGAGGCCGTGGAGACGGGTGTGTTTGAGCGAGTGCTGGACTGTGCTTACACCGGCAGCCTCCGGATAGCGCTAGAGAGCTCCGAGCCCAGGGGCGTCGCGGCGAAGCTCGGGGCCTACCTGACCGCGGCCAGCTTCCTGCAGATGTGGCACGTGGTCGATCGCTGCAATGAGCTCCTCCTGAAGGCAGGGGGCGCTGACACTGCTGCTGCTGCTGACACTGCTGTGGGTTCAGCTCAGCAAGCCGCACCTGGGTCCTTCCACCCGCCACCCAGCCGCTCTGAAAACCAGTCTCCCTCGTCCAGCACCAGCAACACTCACCCACCTCGATGCAAGGCCAGCAGTGAGAGTCACTGGGAGCGGCTGCAGGGCGCTGCCACGCAGGGAATGGACACACAAGAGGACAACTGCTGCTCATCCTTTCAACCTTTTGCCTCTGGTGACTCTGTTGTCGACGTCGGTCACATCAAGGTGGAACTTTTGGAGGAGAAACCGTTCGGAGAGGTGGCTGATGGGATGTCAGTTGTGTCCGACACTAACCCGCTTCCTCCCTCCCTCCCAGCTAACAGTCGCAGTAACATTCCTGCTGCACCCACACTAGAGCAGCTTCAGGGGATCTCTGCTGGTGGAGGGCACGGGCCGACACAATTTCCCCAGACTGCCCCAAGACACCGCGGTCCAGGGCATCAGGAGTCTGTGTGTGGCAGTTCTGTGAGCTCTGTTCAGTCAAGTCCCCACCCAGTCCAGAGCCCATCCCTCCAAGGGTTTAGTTCCCTTCACACCCATCCCCCGGAACTAATTGCAACTCACGCCAACACAAACCACAGTGTGGGCGTCCCGGCCTGCTGTCTCCCAGAATTCCTTGCTCCTAGCACTCTCGGCAGTGACAATGCTTGCCCCAGTAGCAGCTCTGGTGTGGTGTATGGCGCTGGTAGCAATGACCCTCCCTCGCTGCTGGCTCCCGGCTCCCTCCTCTATAGCAAAGCCAGCAGTGCTGGCGCCCTCCAGACCAGTGCCAAAGCCCACCCCAGCGCCCCCTCTGTGCTCCACGCCCAGGTCGATCGCATCTCTCGGTTTGGGAAGCGTGTCTTCGGGTGTCTGTGCGGGAAGAGGTTCCCTGAGCGGGGCCGCAGGGACAGACACGTCCTGCTCAAACTGAGCGCGCGCCCCTTCGGCTGTCCCCAGTGCAACAAGAGCTTCAAACTGAAGCACCACCTGACTGAGCACATGATCGTGCACATGGAGCGGCCGCTGCACTCGTGCGAGAGCTGCGGCAAGACCTTCAAAATGATCGAGTGCTTCCAGAGACACAGAGAGAACTGCCTGCAGAGAGGGAGGCAGTGACAACTGGGAGAGGCACAGGGAGGCAGGGAGAACTGGGAGGAGAGGCACAGGGAGGCAGGGAGAACTGGGAGGAGAGGCACAGGGAGGCAGGGAGAACTGGGAGGAGAGGCACAGGGAGGCAGGGAGAACTGGGAGGAGAGGGACTGGGAGGCAGGGAGAACTGGGAGGAGAGGCACAGGGAGGCAAGGAGAACTGGGAGGAGAGGGAAAGTGTAGTGTGGGGGGTGGGAGCGTCTCTCAGCACAGTCAGTGGACATGGCGTTTTGAACTGGGGGTGAAACACAAGAACCTTCTCAGACTGGCATTAAAAGGTAACAGCTCTCTTTATTAAACATGTTTCTCTTTTTTGTCATCACAGACCCCAAATAAACAACATTAAAAAAGAAAAGAGTTCTTAACCTGTGCGTTGGCTTGCTTGTTAAATTGAAACGCCCGAGCCCAGGGGAATTGAAACCTGAAGAATCTCAAGAGATATTTACACAAGAACAACACTGCTGTTGATTTTAGTGGTTCTGTACAAATCCAAACCTGAGCTCGCAAGCTCGAGGCGGGGAGAGCAAAAGGGAATCTTTCAAATATATGCAATCATTTTTTTTTTGTTAAAATTACAACAACCAACCCATAAATAGAGAGATAAAATAAATTTGACATATATACACATTTATAATATCGTTGTAATAATAATACTAATCATCATAATAATATAATAGCAATTATGTATGTATAAATATTATTATTTTATTTTTTAACAGGAAAAAATTAGTTAGAAAATATTCTGGCTTATTAAACACAGGCTTCTCTGTATTGCGTGTAATTGCAAGAGTGTGGACGGGGCGGCTGGTTCGAAGGGAGGAGATGTTCATTATCAACTCCCCTGCATCTTTGAGAGGAATATTTACAACCAGAAACAACCCACCAAAGGAAAACATCCAAAAAGCAAAACGAGATACAATCACTGTTCAGTTTTATACAATGTACACTGTATATCTTCTATAGCTTTTAAAAACAACATTCATCAGGCAGAGAGCAAGGAGTGGATTAACCCATTCCAGAAGAGTGTTCAGTAAACACACACACACACACTGCGAGCGTGGCGAGGAGAAAGTTACACTGTCTGTCTGTACAGCTCTGGAGCCTCAGAGAGGACGCTGTGTGAGAGACAGAGTGAGCAGGACCCCGGGGAAGCAGAGTGAGAGTGACAGAGTGAGCAGGACCCCGGGGAGTGAGAGTGAGAGAGACAGTGTGAGCAGGACCCCCGGGAATCAGAGTGAGAGAGACAGAGTGAGCAGGACCCCGGGGAATCAGAGTGAGAGAGACAGAGTGAGCAGGACCCTGGGGAATCAGAGTGAGAGAGACAGAGTGAGCAGGACCCCGGGGAATCAGAGTGAGAGAGACAGAGTGAGCAGGAACCCGGGGAATCAGAGTGAGAGAGACAGAGTGAGCAGAACCCCGGGAATCAGAGTGAGAGAGACAGAGTGAGCAGGACCCCGGGAATCAGAGTGAGAGAGACAGAGTGAGCAGGACCCCGGGAATCAGAGTGAGAGACAGAGTGAGCAGGACCCCGGGGAATCAGAGTGAGAGAGACAGAGTGAGCAGGACCCCAGGGAATCAGAGTGAGAGAGACAGAGTGAGCAGGACCCGGGGAATCAGAGTGCGAGAGACAGAGTGAGCAGGACCCCGGGGAATCAGAGTGAGAGAGACAGAGTGAGCAGGACCCTGGGGAATCAGAGTGAGAGAGACAGAGTGAGCAGAACCCCGGGGAATCAGAGTGAGAGAGACAGAGTGAGCAGGACCCCGGGGAATCAGAGTGAGAGAGACAGAGTGAGCAGGACCCCGGGGAATCAGAGTGAGAGACAGAGTGAGCAGGACCCCGGGGAATCAGAGTGAGAGAGACAGAGTGAGCAGGACCCCGGGGAATCAGAGTGAGAGAGACAGAGTGAGCAGGACCCCGGGGAATCAGAGTGAGAGAGACAGAGTGAGCAGGACCCCGGGGAATCAGAGTGAGAGAGACAGAGTGAGCAGGACCCTGGGGAATCAGAGTGAGAGAGACAGAGTGAGCAGGACCCCGGGGAATCAGAGTGAGCAGGGCCCCGGGGAATCAGAGTGAGAGACAGGGTGAGCAGGACTTGCTGTCACTGGTCACTCTAAATGCTGGTCTCACATCTAGACTCAGAGCTGCCAGGCTGTGCTCCTCCAGCCAGGCAGTGTAGCTTTAAAACAGTACTCTGAAAAGATCATGTGAAATAAACCCTGAAAGGAAGGTTGGAAAGCGCGCTTCTTAAAGAATGCGCTGCCATGACCCATGCTGCCTTCCAGGGAGACACTGCTTTCCTTCTTTTCAATTAAACATTTCTTTGCATTTCTCCTAAAAAGAAAACAAAATTGCAAAAAAAAATTCAACAGAAACACATTCCGTTTTACAAAAAGAGATATTATTTGCACAATAAACCCCATTCACCCTCCCCCTCTTCCATACCTAATACATTAGAAATATAAAGATATGTATAATACTTACAGATTGTATATACTGTGGATTCCTGTAGTCACAAACTCAGCCCATTCCATGAGCCTTGCTCTCGACTGAATTGCGTGTTTATTGAAAGACTGGACTGGCACGAGCGTTTGGTAAGAAAGGTCGGAGACAGACAGGGATTGAGACTCTGAACACTTTGCAGAGAAGCTTTCTGAATTTAATCAATTCATCAAAGCAGTCTTGGAATAGATGGACAGCCCTTTCACTCACTTTACTGAAAGAAAGTGTGCTAGACTGCTGTGCTGAATTCAGTAAGGTGCCTATGAAACGGATCTCGGTTTAATCTGCTGTTTTATCCCCGTCGAATCTCACAGCTGCCGCACACCCACGTAGGCCAACAGCTTTCAATGAAGCGCGCAACCAGGAGAGTCACTGTCCTAGAAGCAAAGTCCTGTGAGACAACCCCTGAGCACTCCAGCAATGCCAGAGTGTCCTTTAAGATATCTGCTGTGTCGGGAGCCTGGAAGAAGCTCAGGCAAGATGCCAGAGCACCGATAAAGAAGTGTGACGGCAGGTCCACGCGGGCGGGAGTCCGTGTCGTGATGAAGTGCGACGGCAGGTCCGCACGGGCGGGAGTCCGTGTCGTGATGAAGTGTGACGGCAGGTCCGCACGGGCGGGAGTCCGTGGTCGTGATGAAGTGTGACGGCAGGTCCGCTGGGCGGAGTCCGTGTCGTGATGAAGTGTGACGGCAGGTCCACGCGGACGGGAGTCCGTGTCGTGATGAAGTGCGACGGCAGGTCCACGCGGGCGGGAGTCCGTGTCATGATGAAGTGCGACGGCAGGTCCGCACGGGCGGGAGTCCGTGTCGTGATGAAGTGTGACGGCAGGTCTGCGCGGGCGGGAGTCCGTGTCGTGATGAAGTGTGACGGCAGGTCCGCGCGGGCGGGAGTCCGTGTCGTGATGAAGTGTGACGGCAGGTCCGCGGGCGGAGTCCCGTCATGATGAAGTGTGACGGCAGGTCCGCTGGGCGGAGTCCCGTCATGATGAAGTGTGACGGCAGGTCCGCTGGCGGGAGTCCGTGTCGTGATGAAGTGTGACGGCAGGTCCGCTGGCGGGAGTCCGTGGTCGTGATGAAGTGTGACGGCAGGTCCGCTGGGCGGGAGTCCGTGGTCGTGATGAAGTGTGACGGCAGGTCCGCAGGCGGGAGTCCCCGTCATGATGAAGTGTGACGGCAGGTCCGCGCAGGCGGGAGTCCCCGTCATGATGAAGTGTGACGGCAGGTCCGCTGGGCGGGAGTCCGTGTCATGATGAAGTGTGACGGCAGGTCCGCGCGGGCGGGAGTCTGTGTCGTGATGAAGTGTGACGGCAGGTCCGCTCGGGCGGGAGTCCGTGTCGTGAGAAGAGAGAGGGCTGCCTTGATTCCACAGACAGACAGAAATCCTGGCGTGTCTCAAATCATCCAGTCCAACCAGCTGTCTCTATAGTGCAGTGACTGCTGTGTGTGTGTTAGAGCTGTCTCTATAGTGCAGTGACTGCTGTGTGTGTGTGTGTCAGAGCTGTCTCTATAGTGCAGTGACTGCTGTGTGTGTGTCAGAGCTGTCTCTATAGTGCAGTGACTGCTGTGTGTGTGTCAGAGCTGTCTCTATAGTGCAGTGACTGCTGTGTGTGTGTGTGTCAGAGCTGTCTCTATAGTGCAGTGACTGCTGTGTGTGTGTCAGAGCTGTCTCTATAGTGCAGTGGCTGCTGTGTGTGTGTCAGAGCTGTCTCTATAGTGCAGTGACTGCTGTGTGTGTGTCAGAGCTGTCTCTATAGTGCAGTGACTGCTGTGTGTGTGTCAGAGCTGTCTCTATAGTGCAATGACTGTTGTGTGTGTGTGTCAGAGCTGTATTAAGACAGCTCCCTACACTGTAGTGCACGCTCAGAGCTCATATATTATACACTGTGCTGGTGTTGGAGGTGCAGCATTTGTTGTCACTCGAACCCCTTGCTAGTAAATATTCTAGCCTCCCTGAATAACTGATTGTTCTCTCTTCAAAAAAAGGCAAAATATATTTTTCTAAAACTAAGCAAGACATCCATCCCACGAGCGCAGTCACATCCCCAATGCTGATTACCACTGCAGATCAACTGGGTGGGATTCTGCCATGCCTGGCATTACACTGAATGTTGACTGTCTGTGAATATTTGAAGAGCAGTGATTATCTATTCCTGGATGCCAGGATATTTACTGAGCGAGTGAGTGAAGCAAGCAGCAATGAGCCGGCACCACCCCCAGCACAGGTTATAGTGACGGACCTAATGATACCACACAGCCCCCAGCCTTCAGTGCATTCCCCAGTGCAACGCCCTGTCTAATCACACACTCTGGATTCTGAATGCATTCCCCAGTGCACCCTGTCTAATCTACACACCGTGGATTCTGAATGCATTCCCCAGTGCAACACCCTGTCTAATCTACACACCGTGGATTCTGAATGCATTCCCCAGTGCAACACCCTGTCTAATCACACACCCTGGATTCAGAATGCATTCCCCAGTGCAACACCCTGTCTAATCACACACCGTGGATTCTGAATGCATTCCCCAGTGCACCCTGTCTAATCTACACACCGTGGATTCTGAATGCATTCCCCAGTGCACCCTGTCTAATCACACACCCTGGATTCTGAATGCATTCCCCAGTGCAACACCCTGTCTAATCTACACACTGTGGATTCTGAATGCATTCCCCAGTGCAACGCCCTGTCTAACCTACACACTGTGGATTCTGAATGCATTCCCCAGTGCAACACCCTGTCTAATCTACACACCGTGGATTCTGAATGCATTCCCCAGTGCAACACCCTGTCTAATCACACACTGTGGATTCTGAATGCATTCCCCAGTGCAACACCCTGTCTAATCTACACACCGTGGATTCTGAATGCATTCCCCAGTGCACCCTGTCTAATCACACACCCTGGATTCTGAATGCATTCCCCAGTGCACCCTGTCTAATCACACACTCTGGATTCTGAATGCATTCCCCAGTGCAACACCCTGTCTAATCACACACCCTGGATTCTGAATGCATTCCCCAGTGCACC
>CM060278.1:4117808-4122808 GCA_030684275.1 Acipenser oxyrinchus oxyrinchus | reverse complement strand
CAGTGTGAGTGCCACGCTGTGGGGCTCACTGTCATCTCTCCTGCCCCAGTGTGAGTGCCACGCTGTGGGGTGCACTGTCATCTCCCCCAGCCCAGGCCTGTGAGCCCCCTCTCTCCTGAGCTTCCCTGCAGTGTGAGGTGAGTGGGGAAGAGCACATCTCCTGATCTACCCGCCCCAGGTGAGTCACGCCGGAGCAGCTGTCCATCTTCTCCTGCAAAGTCCAGGGGACAGTGGGGCTTCTCTATTGGCAGTCTCCTGCTACGCCTGGACCGAGCCTCATGGCTCATGGACGTCACTTCTGCTCCGGTGTGAGTGCACTGTAGGGCACACTGTGTCAGTCTCCTGGTACCTGTGCCCAGTGTGAAAGGCCAGGGCTTACTGTCAATCTCCCAGCCCCATGCAGTGCTAGCTGTAGTGACACTGTCTCTCTCCTGCTACCAGTGAGGAGGAGGGAGAGAGGGGTAACAGATCAAGATCTCTCCGGCCCCTCTGACCCCTGTGAGTGCCAGACCAGGGGAGACTGAGAGATCCAGAGCGCCCAGTGAGAGCAGGAGCAATTGCAGGACACTGAGTCCCTCCTGCCCCAGTGTGAGACGGTGGGCACACTGTCATCTCTCCTGCTCCATGTGATGTATATAGTGAGGGCTGTGGGGCGACTGATCATCCATGATGCCACGAAGAGATGCGCCATGTGTCAAAGTGTCTGTCATCTCCTGCTCAGTGCCTGGTGGTGTGAGTAATGCACGGCTGGGGTGACAGTGTGGTCCTGCTGTCAGTGACACGCAGTCATGGATGTCATCTCTCTCCTGCCCCAGTGTGCTGCAGCACTGTGGTGTACTGTAATCATCTCTGCCTGCCTGACAGAGGAGAGCTCAGAGGTAAGACTGTCAAAGCACAGTGCAGGAGAGCACCAGGTGGACAGACTGAAACTGGCTCACCAGATCCACTGCCAGTGAAGTGCTACTGCCATCATCGTCAAAGCTTTAATGTTCAGAAAGAAGCAAAGAAGAAGGCTCAGTGTCATGTGTCTCAGTGTCTGCAGTGTCTGCGTGTCTCAGTGTCTCAGTGTCACAGTGTCTCAGTGCTCAGTATCACAATGTCTCAGTGTCTCTGTGTCACAGTGTCTCCATACTCAGTGTCTCAGTGTCACAATGTCTCAGTGCTCAGTATCACAGTGCTTAGTGTCTCAGTATCACAGTGCTCAGTGTCTCAGTGTCACAGTGCTCAGTGTCTGTGTCTCAGTGTCACAGTGCTCAGTGTCTCAGTATCTCAGTGCTCAGTGTCTCACTATCACAGTGCTCAGTATCACAGTATCACAGTGCTCTGTGTCACAGTGCTCAGTGTCTCAGTGTCTCAGTGTCTCAGTGCTCAGTGTCACAGTGTCTCAGTGTCTCAGTGTCACAGTGTCTCAGTGCTCAGTATCACAGTGTCTCAGTGTCTCTGTGTCACAGTGTCTCCATGCTCAGTGTCTCAGTGTCACAGTGTCTCAGTGCTCAGTATCACAGTGCTCAGTGTCTCAGTATCACAGTGCTCAGTGTCTCAGTGTCACAGTGCTCAGTGTCTCAGTGTCACAGTGTCTCAGTGCTCAGTATCACAATGTCTCAGTGTCTCTGTGTCACAGTGTCTCCATGCTCAGTGTCTCAGTGTCACAATGTCTCAGTGCTCAGTATCACAGTGCTCAGTGTCTCAGTATCACAGTGCTCAGTGTCTCAGTGTCACAGTGCTCAGTGTCTGTGTCTCAGTGTCACAGTGCTCAGTGTCTCAGTATCTCAGTGCTCAGTGTCTCACTATCACAGTGCTCAGTATCACAGTATCACAGTGCTCTGTGTCACAGTGCTCAATGTCTCAGTGTCTCAGTGTCTCAGTGCTCAGTATCACAGTGCTCAGTGTCTCAGTGCTCAGTGCTCAGTGTCACAGTGCTCAGTGTCTCAGTATCACAGTGCTCAGTGTCTCAGTGCTCAGTGTCTCAGTGTCACAGTGCTCAGTGTCTCAGTATCACAGTGCTCAGTGTCACAGTGCTCAGTGTCTCAGTGCTCAGTGTCACAGTATCACAGTGCTCAGTGTCTCAGTGTCTCAGTGCTCAGTGTCTCAGTGCTCAGTGTCTCAGTGTCACAGTGCTCAGTGTCTCAGTGCTCAGTGTCTCAGTGTCTCAGTGGACAGTATCACAGTGCTCAGTGTCACAGTGCTCAGTGTCACAGTGCTCAGTGTCTCAGTATCACAGTGCTCAGTGTCACAGTGCTCAGTGTCTCAGTGCTCAGTGTCACAGTGCTCAGTGTCTCAGTGCTCAGTGTCTCAGTGCTCAGTGTCACAGTGCTCAGTGTCTCAGTATCACAGTGCTCAGTGCTCAGTGTCTCAGTGCTCAGTGTCACAGTGCTCAGTGTCTCAGTGTCTCAGTGCTCAGTGTCTCAGTGTCACAGTGCTCAGTGTCTCAGTATCACAGTGCTCAGTGTCACAGTGCTCAGTGTCTCAGTGCTCAGTGTCACAGTGCTCAGTGTCTCAGTGCTCAGTGTCACAGTGCTCAGTGTCTCAGTATCACAGTGCTCAGTGTCTCAGTGCTTAGTGTCTCAGTATCACAGTGCTCAGTGTCTCAGTGCTCAGTGTCTCAGGGTTACCTGCAGTGAGAGCTGTCTGCGGCTGTACTCTGAGTTCTGCCTCGTGAAGTCGTCGCTGTAGCTGTGGCTGTGCATGATGTTGGGCTGCGGCTGCTTCACGCTGAGCCCTGACAGGTCCTCGCTGCGGGAGTACCCGTGGAAAGAGGGCAGGAAGGAGGAGTGGTGCTGCGAGGAGCCCATGTCCTGCTCGGGTGCGAGCAGCAGCGTGGGGGGGGGCTGCTGCATGGGCTGTGGCTGCAGAGACACGCGGCTGGCCTGGTGCTGCAGCTGCGGCCCGTCAGAGGCCAGGTGGAACAGCGGGTTCTGAAAGGACAGCGGGATCCGCATGGCCGCCTGCTGCTGGGACAGCGAGTCTGTGGTGGCCCCCATCTGACTCAGCCGGAGCCCCCCGGAGAAACTGGAGCCCCGCCTCCCTGCAGAGTGCCGGCCCCCCGGCCTGAGCACCGCACCGAGCCCCCCCATTCCCAGTCCTCCCAGTCCTCCCAGTCCTCCCAGTCCTCCCAGTCCTGCGATGGAGGCCTGGCTGCTGTTCAGCATGTCCACACTCTGCAGGTTGGAGACGCTGTTCATGCGACTGTCCTGCAGATCCATCATCGAGACACTCTTATTGACACTCAGCACCTAGAGAGGGGACAGGACAGTGTGTTAGAGCAGAGAGAGCAGAGGAGAGGGGCAGGGCTGAGAGGAGAGACAGGAGAGAGGAGAGGGGGTGAGGGGCAGGGCTGAGAGGAGAGAGAGGAGAGAGGGTGAGGGGCAGGGCTGAGAGGAAAGAGAAGAGAGGATGAGGGGCAGGGCTGAGAGGAGAGAGGGTGAGGGGCAGGGCTGAGAGGAGAGATGGTGAGGGGCAGGGCTGAGAGGAAAGAGAAGACAGGATGAGGGGCAGGGCTGAGAGGAGAGAGGGTGAGGGTCAGGGCTGAGAGGAGAGAGAGGTGAGGGGCAGGGCTGAGAGGAGAGAGAAGAGAGAGGATGAGGGGCAGGGCTGAGAGGAGAGAGGGTGAGGGGCAGGGCTGAGAGGAGAGAGAAGAGAGGATGAGGGGCAGGGCTGAGAGGAGAGAGGGTGAGGGGCAGGGCTGAGAGGAGAGAGAAGAGAGAGGATGAGGGGCAGGGCTGAGAGGAGAGAGGGTGAGGGGCAGGGCTGAGAGGAGAGAGAGAGGGTGAGGGGCAGGGCTGAGAGGAGAGAGGGAGAGGGGCAGGGCTGAGAGGAGAGAGAGGGGAGAGGGTGAGGGGCAGGGCTGAGAGGAGAGAGAGAGGGTGAGGGGCAGGGCTGAGAGGAGAGAGGGTGAGGGGCAGGGCTGAGAGGAGAGAGAGAGGGTGAGGGGCAGGGCTGAGAGGAGAGAGAGGAGAGAGGGTGAGAGGAGGGAGAGAGGGAGAGGAGAGGGTGAGAGGAGAGAGAGAGGGTGAGGAGAGAGAGAGAGGAGAGAGGGTGAGGGGCAGAGCTGAGAGGAGAGAGGTGAGGCAGGAGAGAGAGGAGGGAGCTGAGAGGCAGAGTGAGAGGAGAGAGAGTGAGGAGCAGGAGAGGGAGGAGGAGAGAGAGGAGAGGAGGAGGCTGAGAGAGAGAGGAGAGAGAGGGGAGGAGAGAGGAGAGAGAGAGAGGAGGAGAGGGAGAGAGGAGAGGGAGAGGAGAGGAGATGAGGAGAGAGGAGGAGAGAGGCAGAGAGGAGAGAGGGAGAGGAGGACTGAGAGGAGAGGAGAGGAGGAGGAGAGGAGAGAGAGGAGAGGAGAGAGGAGGAGAGAGAGGGAGAGAGAGGGAGAGAGGAGGGAGAGGAGGGAGAGAGAGAGGAGAGAGGGGAGAGGGGAGAGAGAGAGGAGAGGAGAGGTGAGAGAGAGAGAGAGAGGAGGGAGAGAGGAGAGGAGGGAGAGGAGAGAGGAGAGGAGAGAGGAGAGGAGAGGAGAGGAGAGGAGAGGAGAGAGGAGAGAGAGGAGAGGAGAGAGAGGAGAGGAGAGGGAGGAGGAGGGGAGGGAGGAGGAGGAGAGGAGAGGAGAGGGGGGAGAGGAGAGAGGAGGAGAGAGGAGAGGAGAGGGAGAGGGCAGAGGAGGAGGAGAGAGAGGAGGAGAGGGAGGAAGAAGGAGGAAGAGGAGAGAGAGACAGAAGAGGAGAGTCTGGAAACAGGATGGATGGAAGGAGGAAGGATAAGAGGAGAACAGAGAGTGGACAGGAGGAGACAGGAAGCCCAGAGAGAGGAGAGTGGTATAAGAGAAAGGAGAGGGGAAACTTGAACAGAGATACGAAATTGGTAAGGAGAGAGAGGGAATAAGGAAAGAGGAGGAGGGGACAAAATAAAGAGAGAACAAATATCAACACACTTGACATGAAATAGACACGGAGCCCTGCTGTAATGAGGCGAGTGAGTTAGTGGCCACAGAGTTCTCGTGTCTGTGTGGCGCACT
>CM060278.1:4095450-4117308 GCA_030684275.1 Acipenser oxyrinchus oxyrinchus | reverse complement strand
TGTACTCACGCATCTGCATCCTCTCTGTACTACCAGAACTCCTCCCCTCGATCAGCCCGATGCCAGGGCTTATCCAATCCCTGCCTGGACCGCAGCTGATCGGAATGAAGTCCTTCCATGTACTCACGCATCTGCATCCTCTCTGTACTACCAGAACTCCTCCCTCGATCAGCCCGACACCAGGGCTTATCCAATCCCTGCCTGGACTGCAGCTGATCGGAATGAAGTCCTTCCATGTACTCACGCATCTGCATCCTCTCTATACTACCAGAACTCCTCCCTCGATCAGCCCGATGCCAGGCTTATCCAATCCCTGCCTGGACTGCAGCTGATCGGAATGAAGTCCTTCCATGTACTCACGCATCTGCATCCTCTCTGTACTACCAGAACTCCTCCCTCGATCAGCCCGACGCCAGGGCTTATCCAATCCCTGCCTGGACCGCAGCTGATCGGAATGAAGTCCTTCCATGTACTCACGCATCTGCATCCTCTCTGTACTACCAGAACTCCTCCCTCGATCAGCCCGATGCCAGGGCTTATCCAATCCCTGCCTGGACCGCAGCTGATCGGAATGAAGTCCTTCCATGTACTCACGCATCTGCATCCTCTCTGTACTACCAGAACTCCTCCCCTCGATCAGCCCGATGCCAGGGCTTATCCAATCCTGCCTGGACCGCAGCTGATCGAATGAAGTCCTTCCATGTACTCACGCATCTGCATCCTCTCTGTACTACCAGAACTCCTCCCTCGATCAGCCCGACGCCAGGGCTTATCCAATCCCTGCCTGGACTGCAGCTGATCGGAATGAAGTCCTTCCATGTGCGGACATGCCCCCCCTCCAACATGGCCGACTTCCGGTTTCCACCTACAGGTGAGTCTGCCAGTCTAGGGGAAGCATACTAACCGCCCCACACAGCACCTTTTCTGGTCGGGAGGGAGATTTACAGTTCGAATACCTTCTCTGTCACATATCTCACCCTCAGAGTGATGCGAAGGAACACTCGGCCAATTCTAAATTCTCTAATTGACCCCTCCCGTGAAAACAAATCTGCATTTTGGTGCTCCTTACCCGCATGACGCTTCACTGTGTAGTGGAAGGGTTGCAGCACCAGATACCACTGAGTTATCCTGGTGTTGTTGTCCTTCATCGTGTGTAACCACCTAAAAGGGGCATGGTCCGTGACAAGAGAAGGACCATCCCCACAAGTAATATCGAAGGTGTGAGTAGCCCATTTGATGGCCAGACACTCTTTCTCAATGATGACGTAGTTAATCTCCGGGAGCCATTTTTTTGCTCATATAAATAATCGGGTGTTCTATCCCATCAGGTTGTTGAGACAGGACCCCCAGGCCAATCTGGGAGGCATCAGTCTGGAGAATGAATGCCTTACTAGAATCTGAGCTGGGTCCTGGCATAGTCTCCTCGTAATAGTATCAAAGGCCCCTGACACTCCCTGTCCACTTAACTAGTTTTGGAGCAGTCTTCTTGGTGAAATCCACTAGGAGTTGACTATGGTGGCATTCTTGGCGATAATAGCCGGCTAATCCCAGTAGCGATCTCACCTGAGACTTGGTTTCCGGATCGCCATCTCCACCAAAGCCTGGACTTTATAGGCGATCGGTTTCACCCATCCATTACCCATAATGTAGCCATGATATTGGGTCTCCTGCTTGCCAAATACACACTTGCACAGATTAGCCGTCAGCCCCGACTCCCTAGAGACTGTAGGACGACTGAAAGTCTAATAATATGCTCCTTCCAGGTAGAGCTGAAAATCACCACGTCATCAATGTATGCGGCTGCATACTGTTGATGGGGTGCCAGGACCTGCTCCATCAGTCTCTGAAAGGTGTCAGGCACTCCATGCAACCCAAAGAGCATGGTCTGGAAATGGAACAAGCCATCTGGGGTAGAGAAAGCAGTTTTCTCTTGCAAGCTCTGAGTGGAATTTGCCAGTATCCCTTTGTCAGATCCAGAGTCGAGATCAACCGCCCGTCCCAGTCGGTCAAGGAGTTCGTCAACCCGGGCATGGGATATGCATCAAACTTGGAGATGGCGTTGACCTTTCTAAAGTCCACACAGAGCCAAGTGGAGCCGTCCTTTTCAGCACCATCACTATGGGACTGCACCACTCACTCCAGTCTGGGGGAGCACGCATCCTGCTTACACAGCACCTTTTCTGGTCGGGAGGGAGGTTTACAGTTCAAATAACTTCTCTCTCTGTTGCTGGAAGATCAGGCTCATATATTATCTTCACGACTTGTGGTCCGTGGACGCCTTTATTATGGAGGATTCCCATTCTGCTTCCCACTAATTCTCAGACTTTTGTTTAAATCAGCCACACAACTTCACAAACCAGTTTATGGAGTAAAGCATCCTGAGGGATATTCTTACTATCCTTTGGTAGACGAGATGTCTTGGGAGGCAGGTTGGAAGCCAGAAGAGGCTGGCTTCCAAGTTAATAAAAGGCAAGGAGACAAGTTCCGTTTAGACATAAAACCTCAACTGAAAGACTTTGCTGATAATAATCAGGCACCACCGCTTTAAAAAAACAACTCATGGCTCGATGGCCTTCAGTGTGCTCTGCTAGTCTAGAAATAGTCATTACTCAACACACCATCCGTACTGGGGATGAGGTACCTGTCGTCTTCAGAAAGTCATGGAGGATGGAATCGTCGTCCGTTTCCCTGTGATTCTTACAGAGAAGCACGATGGTACCTACAGGTTCAGACTACAGAGGATTAAATGCCAAAACACAGCTGGATGCCTATCCAATGCCTAATCCTAATCCTAATCCATGTGCATGAGATTCTGGAGTCCTTCAGGGTGCTGCTGTTTTAGTTCAGCTTGATCTACACTAAGCTGTGAGAAGGTGTGTGGGTGATTCAATTATGACACACGAGTCAGAGATTGTCTTTGAGGCGCCACCCTGGCTCACAAGATTTCTTTTGTGTATCTTTTTCTTTCTTTGGATCCCTCAGGTCTACTACCAACAATGGTAACCCCGAGGAATTATTAGTGACGAAATAATAATCCATAATGAAAGGTCAATCAAAACAGAAAACAGACAGTGTAAATACAATACAAATCAAAGTGCTGCTTCTAAGCAGGGTCTCAGCTGCCTCCGGCAACTCACCTGCGAGGCACAAGCTCTCGATAACGTTCTCCTGTTTCTCACTAATTCGTGAGGTGCCCAGATTCCCCAGAGCTAAACTATATATAACGTTCCCCTGGACTGTACGTCACCTTCCATGAAACATTGTTAGTGCGCTACTTGTGACTTCAGGGGCTATTATCTTACAATTATTCAATTCCACCCAATACATCACCACAACACAGGCCTGAACAATACAAGCAGCAGTTTGCTGAAACTCCCTTGAGGCTTGGTCCGCCTCTCCAGCACCTCGACGCAGGATCCTGCACACTCCCTCTGTGTCCTGGTCATTCACCATGTACACCCCAATCTCGGCCCTCCCTACTCTTGTTTGGTCTTCTGACCCGCCACTGGTGCTTAGCTTAAGTAGGATAGGACCTCGAGACTCGGGGTGTACAGGAGCTGCAGTCTGCCCCTTGGCTGGTGTCTGGGGTGTGTACAGGAGCTGCAGTCCGCCCTTGGCTGGTGCCTGGGGTGTGTACAGGGAGCTGCAGTCCGCCCTTGGCTGGTGTCTGGGGTGTGTACAGGGAGCTGCAGTCCGCCCCTTGGCTGGTGTCTGGGGTGTGTACAGGGAGCTGCAGTCCGCCCCTTGGCTGGTGTCTGGGGTGTGTACAGGGAGCTGCAGTCCGCCCTTGGCTGGTGTCTGGGGTGTGTACAGGGAGCTGCAGTCCGTCCCTTGGCTGGTGTCTGGGGTGTGTACAGGGAGCTGCAGTCCGTCCCTTGGCTGGTGCCTGGGGTGTGTACAGGGAGCTGCAGTCCGTCCCTTGGCTGGTGTCTGGGGTGTGTACAGGGAGCTGCAGTCCGCCCCTTGGCTGGTGTCTGGGGTGTGTACAGGGAGCTGCAGTCCGCCCCTTGGCTGGTGTCTGGGGTGTGTACAGGGAGCTGCAGTCCGTCCCTTGGCTGGTGCCTGTTTGCTCTTCCGGGGCGTCGGTCATGGAGGGGGTGCCTTGAAGGGAAGCAAGAGTCGAGGTGCGCTAAAAACACCACAAAGTATTCAGACAGGAGTCGAGGTGCGCTAAAAACACCACAAAGTATTCAGACAGGAGTCGAGGTGCGCTAAAAACACCACAAAGTATTCAGACAGGAGTCGAGTGCGCTGCAAAACACCACAAAGTATTCAGACAGGAGTCGAGGTGCTGCAAAACACCACAAAGTATTCAGACAGGAGTCGAGGTGTGCTAAAACACCACAAAGTATTCAGACAGGAGTCGAGGTGCAATGCAAAACACCACAAAGTATTCAGACAGGAGTCGAGGTGCTGCAAAACACCACAAAGTATTCAGACAGGAGTCGAGGTGTGCTAAAAACACCACAAAGTATTCAGACAGGAGTCGAGGTGCGCTAAAACACCACAAAGTATTCAGACAGGAGTCGAGGTGCGCTACAAAACACCACAAAGTATTCAGACAGGAGTCGAGGTGCAATGCAAAACACCACAAAGGTGTTGCTTTATTTGAGATTCCAAACACAATGTACACATTGCTGGGTCTCTGCTGAAAACACACCCTTTTGCAGGGGCTGTGTTTCTTCAAAACAATTAAACAAAAAAAAACACAAAAACAGAAAAGTTTCCGGAGAGAGAGACTGAACACATTTCTATACAGAGTCCAGAGAGGTTTTACCTCTAAACACAGGATGCCTTCAAGCATCCGAGAACAGCAATCCTGTAAAGGGTGTTTAAACCCAGACTGCATTATTCACAAATCACAATAACAACATCACTCTGTTGCAGTTCAATAATATAAGCAGATCACTCATTTAATTATTGATGTGAAAATAAAATGTATAAAAATATAGATCTTATTGATAACAGTAAAATAATTCATTGGAAAAAAATTAATTTTGCAACACAAAGCAACAAAACTAGGGACATTTGGTTTAAGTTTTTACACTACAGCAGTCGTAACTGAGACATGTCCTACAGGGGCATTGCAGCACAGACTGGGACAGGGTGGAGTCTCTCCTGGTACCCACATCATAGCTGGTCTTCCTTCATTATTGGGGAGTCAAACAACAAATAAAACCACATAGGAAAATATGTGTCAGCACAGTACTGTGAATATACATTCACACTGTGCAGATTCGGAACAGCAAGATGGGAGTGTTTTGACAGAACCCCCTCAATGTAATTCATTTCACTTTGTAAAATAAAGGGTTTTTAAGCTATGGGTATCTGAAAGAGAACGATCTGAAACATATGAATTGAACTGCTTTTTATGCAGCCCCTTTAAGTCGAAAAGGTTCACAGCGGAGAGTTAAACCCCTTTCCAGGGTCAGAGACAGTCTGGATGACTCCACGTTTACCGCATCGGGTCAGTCCATGTCAAATCAATCGCTTCAGGAAGGTTTCTGACCTCTTCCAATTCTGATGCTGTTTGGCGGGGATGTTGGAGCCACAGAGATATAAAAGGGTGGATGACCAAAATCAAGGCTGGATACTGAAGTTCACACCATCCTCCAAGCTTGTACCAGAAACCAGCCTGGGATCAGAATGGGATCAGGAGATATTTACTCATTACATTATTATTTGTTTATTTATTTAGCAGACGCCTTTATCCAAGGCGACTTACAGAGACTAGGGTTTGTGAGCTATGCATCAGCTGCAGAGTCACTTACAATTACGTCTCACCCGAAAGACGGAGCACAAGGAGGTGAAGTGACTTGCTCAGGGTCACACAATGAGTCAGTGGCTGAGGTGGGATTTGAACCGGGGACCTCCTGGTTACAAACCCTTTTCTTTAACCACTGGACCACACAGCCTCCTGCCAAACAACATCAAAATCCATTAACCTTCAGTCTGAGGGTCCCTGACCTGACATGAACTGACCCAATGTCATACTTCTAACTGCTTTAAACCCAAATTATTCAGATCTACGTTTTCATGTCTATAATGGGAGCTTCAACACAACTTCACTACAGAGGCGTATGTCCCTCATCTGGTTGCTTTTAAAACACACACATACAGTATACATACATAATATATATATATATATATAACACACACACACACACACATTATATTATATTATATTTTATATAACAGGTACACTAAAAAGTTAATATATTCTGTACATTACAAACCATAAATGCATAGTAATCATTATTTATAAAATTATAAATACAATACATTAGATAAAACAATTCTACAAATTCTTAATTCGACACACATGACTGCAACTCAGCTTCCTTGTCTATGGGTTTGTCCGATCGCTCTGTGTGACAATATCACAGTATAATGAAGTGTAAAGGATGAAGCCTCAGCAGAGTCGCTAATTCTCTTCCTGTCAATGGAGTCCCACCTGGAACAACACAGAAATGGAACAAAGAGACTGTTAGTAAAGCACATGGGAGAGGAAAGCACAGAGGAACCAGTTTTGTTCCCTTTGTTTTACATTCTCAAAACTAGCAAGAAACAACTCCAAATGCTGATTCAATCACTGCTGCCTGCACCTGTGTTACAAACTAGCAAGAAACAAACTCCAAATGCTGATTCAATCACTGCTGCCTGCACCTGTGTTACAAACTAGCAAGAAACAACTCCAAATGCTGATTAAATCACTGCTGCCTGCACCTGTGTTACAAACTAGCAAGAAACAAACTCCAAATGCTGATTCAATCACTGCTGCCTGCACCTGTGTTACAAACTAGCAAGAAACAAACTCCAAATGCTGATTCAATCACTGCTGCCTGCACCTGTGTTACAAACTAGCCAGAAACAACTCCAAATGCTGATTCAATCACTGCTGCCTGCACCTGTGTTACAAACTAGCAAGAAACAACTCCAAATGCTGATTCAATCACTGCTGCCTGCACCTGTGTTACAAACTAGCAAGAAACAACTCCAAATGCTGATTCAATCACTGCTGCCTGCACCTGTGTTACAAACTAGCCAGAAACAACTCCAAATGCTGATTCAATCACTGCTGCCTGCACCTGTGTTACAAACTAGCAAGAAACAACTCCAAATGCTGATTCAATCACTGCTGCCTGCACCTGTGTTACAAACTAGCAAGAAACAACTCCAAATGCTGATTCAATCACTGCTGCCTGCACCTGTGTTACAAACTAGCAAGAAACAACTCCAAATGCTGATTCAATCACTGCTGCCTGCACCTGTGTTACAAACTAGCAAGAAACAACTCCAAATGCTGATTCAATCACTGCTGCCTGCACCTGTGTTACAGTCACACCGTTTCATCCTTGCAGAACATGGAGGCTAATTTTACTCTGCTGCAAACAGAATGAAAATTGTACCCAATAATTTATAAATTGTGATGGGATTAAAACAGACGAGATCAATGCTGGATTATCAGTGAGAAGCAGGAGCGCTCGGAGGGTCTCCTCTGAACTCTACCCTCCTTGTTGGGGTGCTGTGCTCTGTCCTATCAAGACAATGCTGGAGTATCAGTGCACGTCACTGGCAAGGTTTACATGTTGCATCACTACATTCAATTTATTAAAAATAATAAAACACACAGTTATTAAAAGTGAATGATCTTTACCTCAGTCGTTGTTGCTGGAGGTGGATGATGCATCACTTTATCATTTGCTGAAAAAAATAAAACAAAAAAAATGAAACCCGATTCCAGGAATTGAGATCCTTTATAGAAAACACTTTAAAACCCTTCTCACTTGAGTTTATATTTTAGTGTTTGCTATAGTTTAGCAGAGAGCAGGTGTGGCATTAGAAAACAACGCTCTCCTAAAAGCAGCGCAAACCAGGTAGAGACAGTTCTGGAGAAAATAAAAACAGAACTCTGAACCAAGACATTAAGAAGGTTCAGGCAATTTCTACAAATCGGTTTTCATGCAGTTAGTTTAAAGAACTGCATTCTTAAGCACTATACAAAATTCAGATTCGTCTTTTAAGTGTTAATTATTAATTCAATGTGTTTCTCCAGCCTCGATCTTCAACATTAGAAGTGTTTTATTTCTTCTACTTAAATTAAAAGACCTGTAAAATACTCACTCTGCGCTGCTGTGTAGTGAAGGCTCTTGGCACCTAGGATTGAATTACAAATCTCAGGATTACTGGATTTACAAGTGAATCTATCAGCAGCTTCATATCATATAGTACCAGCACCTTTTACACATTTACTGCAGGAGAGGCCAGGGACGTTAAACGACTCCATCATGATCGGTCAACTCATTCGTACACACAGTACACACTTCATAAAGGAATTCGATATGCAACGTTAATAAAGCAGCTCTTAACCCCGCCTCCCTCTCTCTCACCTGATGCTCTTTTCTTCCAGATGAAAACTCCGATGATCACTGCGATGATCAGACCCAGAGCAGCCAGCACACCACCAGCAACAACCCACATGTTGAGACCAGCACCTGGAACTGCAAACACACAGGAGACGGTTTAGAAGAGGACTCAGTGAAGATAATGACCAACATCCCTGCAGCAGGCATTAGGCTCTCTAAAGCACAATAGTAACAGTGCTGGAAAACTTTACCACTGTCCATTTGCTTGCAGTTTAGCATCTTTCTTCATGCTTATACAGTGCATTTACAGCAAAACCAGTGTAACCCAGCCCCTCTACCTCCTGGCATTCTGTATAATTCAGCATTATTTTAGGGTTCCTAATTGGGCCCAATTTTCCGTCCGAGGCGACGCTGGATTGTACAGGTTCGGATTGTTACTGTACCTTTTTTTTTTTTGCAATAGCTTACCCTTGCCTGTTTTACTTTGCCTTTACCATGATTGCACAATGCTGTGCTACACTTAGCTAATACCAAGGTGTAGCACAGTCAGCGTTCATAAGGGTACACCCATGAGATAACCTAATCTAGCACCAACTGTTTTTAAAGCAGACCTGTTTGTGAAGTGGCATCAGACGGTAACTTCAGCCGGGAAATCCCATTGCAATAAAACACATTTGAATTCAAGAGAATGGCTGGAGGGATTTTGATTTCTCAGTTTTCCTGGACTAAACAGTCCTTTTATTATTATTATTATTATCATTTATTTCTTAGCTGACACCCTTATCCAGGGCGACTTACAATTGTTACAAGATATCACATTATTTTTACATACAATTCCCCATTTATACAGTTGGGTTTTTACTGGAGCAATCTAGGTAAAGTACCTTGCTCAAGGGTACAGCAGCAGTGTCCCCTACCTGGGATTGAACCCACAACCCTCCGATCAAGAATCCAGAGCCCTAACCACTACTCCACAGTGCTTCAGTTCAGATACAGCCTCCCTCCCTGCTCACACTGTCTATTTCAGTAGCAGGGTCTCTCTCTCTCTCTCTCTCTCTCTCTCTCTCGGTCTCTTTCGGTCTCTCTCTCTCTCTCTCGGTCTCTCTCTCTCGGTCTCTCTCTCTCTCTCTCTCTCTCTCTCTCTCTCTCTCTCGGTCTCTCTCTCTCGGTCTCTCTCTCTCGGTCTCTCTCTCTCTCTCGTCTCTCTCTCTCTCGTCTCTCTCTCTCTCTCTCTCTCTCTCTCGGTCTCTCTCTCTTGGTCTCTCTCTCGTCTCTCTCTCTCGTCTGTCTCTCTCTCACCCCATTTCACATCCATCTTCTCATCCAGACTGGCGTGGTCCACCTGGCAGGAGTAGCTGTGCTTCTTCTGGTCCTCAGGACTCACGGTCAGGGTCTTTCTCAGCTGGTAGGTTGTGTCCCCGTTGGGAAGCACCTGCCCGCTCCACACCCCCTCCTCCAGCACATGCTCTCCGTCTCTGATCCAGCTCACCTCAACCTCTCACGGGTAGAACCCCGTCACGTGGCAAACGACCTCCGTTCCTGCAGATTCCCGCGCTTTCCTCTCCATCAGCGTCACTGCAGGGCGGACTGGCGAAGGAGAACACCAGGGCTGTTACAGTTAGACCTCCTAGTAGTTTAATCCAATAACGAACCATCCTGCACTCCCGACTGGCTCTTAACTGTAACTGTTCTGTGAAAAACTAAAACTAATCCAGCTCCGTAGTGTGTTTACCAGCAGAGCAAACAACATTGTAGAGGTAGATTTGTGTTTATGTACTGTAGTTTAGAGTGTTTCAATAGCAATGAAAAACACCCCGAATGGTCTGTGCATATTCATAAAGAAATAGTAACAATTACTACAATTACAGAACAAAATCACTTAAGGAGGGGCAATTCTATAGACCTAGGCTGTCACCGAAACAAACAAAAAAAACACAAAAATGAAAGGCTTATTGAAGGTAATCCTTTTTTTAAAAAAATATTAAAGCTGTTTATCTTCACAGTAAGAGGTAAGTTTCAAACAGGTACGTTACTGACCTTAGGGGTTGGTATTCTTATGTTGTAGAATGTTCTCTAACCGCAAATAATGTTTCAAACACTTGAGTCAAAGCTTTAAAATGATTTAGTCCCAGTGTAATTCGACCACGTTGGAAGATCTGCACAAGCTGCTATAGTTATGGTTTCAATTAATGTCTCGGCAATACGAGGAGTAGAGTGATGTTCTGTGGAGTAAACATTGTGCTACATTTCCTTCTTGTTGTGTGTTTATTTGTTGATCGTTTATTGTTTCTTTTTTTTGGTTGATGTCATGAGGTCTCACTCGAGGATTGGGGTCTCTGACCCACCGACACGGTGTCTGCTCGGGGCGTCTGTGTCTGCGGCACCCCGAGTGCCGGGGTGTCTGTGTCTGCGGCACCCGAGTGCCGGGCGTCTGTGTCTGAGGCACCTCGAGTGCCGGGTGTCTGTGTCTGCGGCACCCGAGTGCCGGGGTGTCTGTGTCTGAGGCACCTCGAGTGCCGGGGTGTCTGTGTCTGAGGCACCCCGAGTGCCGGGGTGTCTGTGTCTGCGGCACCTCGAGTGCCGGGGTGTCTGTGTCTGCGGCACCCCGAGTGCCGGGGTGTCTGTGTCTGCGGCACCTCGAGTGCCGGGTGTCTGTGTCTGCGGCACCCGAGTGCCGGGGTGTCTGTGTCTGAGGCACCCGAGTGCCGGGTGTCTGTGTCTGAGGCACCCGAGTGCCGGGTGTTCTGTGTCTGAGGCACCCGAGTGCCGGGTGTCTGTGTCTGAGGCACCCGAGTGCCGGGGTGTCTGTGTCTGAGGCACCCGAGTGCCGGGTGTCTGTGTCTGCAGGCACCCGAGTGCCGGGTGTCTGTGTCTGCGGCACCCGAGTGCCGGGTGTCTGTGTCTGCAGGCACCCGAGTGCCGGGTGTCTGTGTCTGCGGCACCCGAGTGCCGGGTGTCTGTGTCTGAGGCACCCGAGTGCCGGGGTGTCTGTGTCTGAGGCACCTCGAGTGCGGGGTGTCTGTGTCTGAGGCACCCGAGTGCGGGGTGTCTGTGTCTGCGGCACCCGAGTGCCGGGTGTCTGTGTCTGCGGCACCCGAGTGCCGGGGTGTCTGTGTCTGCGGCACCTCGAGTGCCGGGTGTCTGTGTCTGAGGCACCCGAGTGCCGGGTGTCTGTGTCTGAGGCACCCCGAGTGCCGGGTGTCTGTGTCTGCGGCACCCGAGTGCCGGGTGTCTGTGTCTGAGGCACCCGAGTGCCGGGTGTCTGTCTCTGCGGCACCCCGAGTGCCGGGTGTCTGTTCTGCGGCACCCGAGTGCCGGGTGTCTGTCTCGCGGCACCCGAGTGCCGGGTGTCTGTCTCTGCGGCACCCCGAGTGCCGGGGTGTCTGTGGAGGAGAGACTGCCTGCTGGCACTGGGAGAGATGGTGGGCTTTGACAGCATCAAGTCGGTATCTCGCATGAACAAAGCCCTTGTCATCTTTTTGAGAGGTGCCGCTTGCCAATAAATTTGTTTTTATTAATATTTATGCTTCAAAAAATCGAAGGAGGGAACGAATTAACATTTTCAAATCAACTAAGTTTTTTAGTATTAATAATGATGATGATGATGATGATGTGGTGGTGGTGGTGGGAGGGTATGTTAATTGCAACGTTGATTTTGACATGGACAGGAATAATAAAGAACCCCATCCTCAATCCGCAAGAGAGCTGGCTGCAGTTTTAGTTTTAGAGTGCACACTAAGGCACGTGGTCTCGCTCAGAGTGCATGTATAGAGCAAGGCTGGACTTTACAGACTCACCTTAATGAATTCATTAAAGCCAGCCTCACCCCTAGCAGTCTCTCTGACCAAGGAGGCTGTGTGGTCCAGTGGTTAAAGAAAAGGGCTTGTAAGCAGGAGGTCCCCGGTTCAAATCCCACCTCAGCCACTGACTCATTGTGTGACCCTGAGCAAGTCACTTCACCTCCTTGTGCTCCGTCTTTCGGGTGAGATGTAGTTGTAAGTGACTCTGCAGCTGATGCATAGTTCACACACCCTAGTCTCTGTAAGTAGCCTTGGATAAAGGCGTCTGCTAAATAAACAAATAATAATAATAATAATAATAATAATAATAATAATAATAATAATAATAATAATAATAATAATAATAATCACTGCCTAATAGTCACAACATTGTTTACCTCGAGCCACAAAAAAACCCCATGCACTAAGCAACCATCTTGAAAAGACCTTTGAGAGAGACTTTACATTTAGAAAAGTGTAATAACTTGTCAGGATGTTAACAACGAAAATAATTACCGGTCGTTATTTAAACAGTTGTAGCAACACGTGGGGACGTACAACGATATATTTTTCGGAACCCTGCTACTTACTCTATAAGGAACTTATTTCAAAGCAGCGTTTGGAGGAATGAAAAATGAAGGTGCAGAGTGTGCAGCAATTATTGTCGAGGTAAATAGTGATTTTAAAACATCAATTTGACTTACCAAAGTGTATATATATATATCTACCTTCAAGCTTAAAAGCGATAACTATTTTTAACAACATTTTTGTAATGAATTTGAAACTATATTTAACCACTCACTTAGTATCTGGTGAGTTAAGCACAAGGAATATGAGAGCATTACTTTACCTTTCCTCTCCAGGGTCTCCTCCAATATTCGATGTGCCTGTTCAGCCAGTCCAAACACTCCAGTTTAAAAAAGTAATATTCAACCTGTTGGGTGTCTCTGTCAGCTTCCCACTTACGTTTATAGTAGACAGCTTGAGGCACGGCAGCAACCCAGGTCTGAGTCTCTACATCAAAACGGATAAAATCCTTCCCATCATACTCATGATACATATAGGACTGTGAGGTCCCATCTTCATGCAGCTTACAGCCTCCGATCTCCTGGTACGTGTGAACTAGAGTAAACACAAACACAAGAAACTAAACTAGAAAGTGAACAAAAACAAAGCATGCCCTGACACTGAATGCATTATTGTGCAGTGTTCATTTCTAAAGCGTTTTGTACCTGAAATATCTTGATGACTGCACTAAGATCCCGAGAGAGAGAGAGAGAGAGAGAGAGAGAGAGGACAGACAGAGTACATCTTTGCTATAATGCACCTTTCGGGGTCCAAGTCTTTTGTTCATTATATTGAGGGGTTTGTTATAGCAAAAGGACAATCAAAGTTTAGGATAAATTATTGGAGTAAGTTAATGAGATGAGATTGTAAATAAAAGTAGAATTACATGTACCTGTTCATCCCGGATATGCAATATTCTGCCTAAGCTTTATCATATTCATTAAAGAATTAAAACGCAGTACAAAAAGCAAAAATCCACAATTGAAGCTGAACTTTTACTCAAAATCAATCTGACATGAATCGTTTCAAAGTGTAACAAATCTTAACCAAGCATGCAAGAATCCCAAACTGAGCTTTTATTCCAAATTATCCCGACTTAGTTTGACATGAAAAGTTCAGATCTTTGAAAGCATATATTTTTAATATATGCTTTCATAATACACATACACAATATAAAACAAACAATATAAATGACTATAATAATATAATTAGGGCTTCTAACTTTTGGTTTTAACTGATAAAAAAAACCCTAATACAAGAAAAAAGAAAAAATCTGTGTATATCCAATAAACACTGAAAATGGTTCCTCAATTCACATTGACTTCACCACTTTCCTAACACACACAAAACAAAACTACTTTTCCCAGTTCTGCTGGGCAATGTCCCTCCTTCCTGACTTGTATCTGTCATTGATTCGTTCTGAATACTTCAAACCTGAATGGAGGCGTGTTCACGGGATTTAAAGCTGCATTACAGTCAAGATACGGAGGATTTAAAACAAAATTGTGGCGAAATGTACAAAAACGCCTCCACATAAAACCCCCAGAAGAATGTGCCCGTGACCAGAGGGATTTCACTGTGGAAGACAGCAAAGGAAAGAAGGGACAACTTAAGTGTGCTGTCGAGTTACTACTGTACATATTGTGACAAGAAAAATGCTTGGGCATTTTGGAAAGTAACGAACAATTTCACACAGTATATGAAAAACGAAAGACCCGAAAAACACGATTTACAGAAAACTTGAAAATAGTTAAAAATAAGCACCAAAAAATGTAATTAATAAAAAAACAAAAAAAAACATAAGTCCTAAATATAATTGTGACAGGCTGGCTGCAGGGAGGAACTCAGACCAGAGATAGAAACACACACAGACTTGGGGTTTTTGGTGAAGCTGAGCAAATGCTTTCGCTCAGTGTTTAATAAACAAAATAAAAGAACACAAAAACAGGACACGGCACTTGCGGCCAAAATAAACAGGTAAACAAAAACGGACTAAACAGTAAACAAAATAGTGGACGGACAGACAAACGAACACGGTGAGTTTTAAACAAACAAGTAACTTTACTTTTCTCCTCTCCACATCCGTTCTCCACTCACCGAACACACCACCCGAGTGAGTGAAAGCATGCTGTTTTTATGCAGTTGTACCGAGACTCGATTGCTAGTCAATCATTCAATTGGAATCTCGGTAGAACTGCACGTGAATTAATTAAGTGCACTCCCGTGACCACACATTACATTTTAACCAGCACGTGAAGTGATTTGTGCCCTCCGTGCCTAAATATAAATCTACATTTTTAAATCACACGTGAAACACAGACCCGTTTATATCCCGTGTACCGATGACTATACACCAACATTTACACACAACACGTAACATATAATACACGGGGGGGGGGCACTTTGCCACAATAATAGATACAATTGGCGCTGTACGCTGATTGGTGGCGAGGGCTCTGTACGTCATTGTCTCTGTGGGTCTTTGTTCTCGTTGGTACCTCTTGGAGGATTGTAATAAATGTGCGCTCCAGGGTAGTGAACCCAAGTGTCCCGCAGCTGTGTGATTGTCTTGCACAGCACAGCCTCTCTCTTTGTTTCTGAAACTAACTAGCATCACACACCATTAAAAGGAATTCCCAATGTGTTTTAAAGCTTTGAGTATGACAAGTCTGATGAGAATGCAAAAAAAACTAAAACTGTTCGCCATTACACCCCCTAAACACGCCTCATATAAGAGGATGGTGGTTTTTAGGTAGTTATGACAGGTTAACAAAAATGCATAGGTTTACTTTATGTACCACAACTGTTGTTGACTTACAACATAGGGAATATAAGGACATTGCATTTTCAGGAGCAACATTGGGACCTAACAGTGCATTATAATTACAGTTCATAATCAACAATGGGTAATTAATCTTAGAATCCTGTAAAGTATTTTAATATAATTTGTTACAGTTTTATAGATACAATAATATTAATTTAGTTAAAACAGTTACTTTATTTACTTTTTTTGTCTTGTGCTAAAAAAAGAAGCTCTATAGGTGGAACCAGAACATTTTTAGGAAAAACAACTTCTACAGCATGTAACCCAACTGACACACACACAAGGTCTGAAACAGGAGGGTTCTGATAAAGGTGTACAAAAGGCTGTACAGTGGAAAAATGTATTTTAGAGACACCAGGGAATTCTAGTACAAGACTGTCAAGTAGGTCTGCACTCTTTCTTGGTGATACAGTAGCGTGCACTGCAGGCTAAACTTTTCAATAATGTAGTAAACAAAAACAAACGAATTTGACAGTACAATTGAACTTAGGTGAGCGACACCCTTCTGTTTTAAATACAATCACGTTCTCAAAGTATACAGTACATATTTAATTATGTATAAAAACCTGTTTCTGATGATCTCAACCTATATCTATCTTAACCTTAGCCCTATTATATACTGATAGAAGGTGTGTGTCTGTACTCAGTCCTATAGTCCCTGTGTGTGTAACAGTGATAGAAGGGGCTGTGTGTGTCTGTACTCAGTCCTATAGACCCTGTGTAACAGTGATAGAAGGGGCTGTGTGTGTCTGTACTCAGTCCTATAGTCCCTGTGTAACAGTGATAGAAGGGGCTGTGTGTGTCTGTACTCAGTCCTATAGACCCTGTGTGTGTAACAGTGATAGAAGGGGCTGTGTGTGTCTGTACTCAGTCCTATAGACCCTGTGTGTGTAACAGTGATAGAAGGGGCTGTGTGTGTCTGTACTCAGTCCTATAGACCCTGTGTGTGTAACAGTGATAGAAGGGGCTGTGTGTGTCTGTACTCAGTCCTATAGACCCTGTGTGTGTAACAGTGATAGAAGGGGCTGTGTGTGTCTGTACTCAGTCCTATAGTCCCTGTGTGTGTAACAGTGATAGAAGGGGATGTGTGTCTGTACTCAGTCCTATAGACCCTGTGTGTGTAACAGTGATAGAAGGGGCTGTGTGTGTCTGTACTCACCTCCAGTATGGTTACAGTGCTGGACTGTATTTCTCAAACTCAATTTTAAGGTTTCATGACCATTGCGAACATACCAAGTTCGTCTGCCCCAGAACTCCAGACCCCCAGTCTTATTTATCCAGTCGAATAGGGGGACCGGTTTTTCCATGGTGCTGTCATAGTACGAGTACTGAACATCATCCACCATCCCCACATCTATATACTCTGGGAACCGCAAAATACTGCAGTGAATGAGTTCCTGGAAAAAGAATAGAAATGACAATTAGTGACACGTTTAAATAATCCCAGAGCGTCAGTGAGCAGCAGACATTTAAACATGTGTTTGTTAATAACATGGATTCACCCTGTGTTATAACAACTCTATCAAACTGCTTTAAAAGCCCAGATAGTGACACTAACAGTTTGTGGGACATTACTCTCAAAATCTGCAAAGTTTACCAGACATGCGCGAAGTAATTCTGCAAGAAGACAATTCTGTTTGTTTGAATAATAAGTGTTTTTTTTTTTTTTTTTTTATTTCCCAATTATAAATGTAAAATTAAAGAGTAAATGGTTTCAAATGCATTTTCTCATACACAATCATTCTTCCCTATAGTTGTCTTTAACTAGGTTTAAGCTATTGGAGATATATATATAGATATATATATATATATATATATATATATATATATATATATATATATATATATATATATATATATATGCAAAGAAGGTGGTGCCATCATTATGGGTGATTTTATTCACACGTCAGCAAAGAAAATCCCTTAGGTGTTCAAGTCACCAAGACAGGGTACAAAAAACAAATAGTTGGGAACAAGTGATCACAACATGGTCCAAGTTTACTGGAAAACTAAACTGCTAATCAACAAAAATGCTGGTTTTGAAGAGAGGAGGCAGAGCTTGAAGAACATAGACTGGGTGCAGTGGAGAGTGACGTACTTTTTAAATGGCTTTATAATACAGCTTTTTTTTCGTTCTGCGTATGCAGTTTAGTAGTATGCATCCTAGTACACTATGCTACACAACATTGGAAGACTTCTAACAAAAGAGCAGAAATAGAATAAGCAACCTTTAAACTAGTGGGAAAATATGTGAAAACAATGCGTAGGTTATACCTTTCCCTTTGCAACTCTTATTCACATCATTTTTGACACTCGCTGCAGGTTCAGTTTGCCCAGACGCGATGCACATTTTATTGTTGGTTTTGTGAACTGCACGAAACGTCACAGGGAATTCCCTTTAACTCGCTACAATTTGCAGTGGATGGAAACCATTTTGTTGCCCTTATGTCTCTATTATTTTTGTAGCAATTTTACCGAGTAACTTATAAACTCGCTCGACAAATGGATGGAAAGCGCAGTCTTGTCATGCGAGTAAACACTAAACGTCGACTTAAACCGTGTTCAATAGCGTTTGTCGCATATATTTTCGCATATAAGTTTCACCGAGCTTAAAAGTTGAATGGAAAAGGCCTTACAGTTTGTTTTTCCTTCAAGCAAACAAATCCTGCGAGAAAGTCCCCAGTATTTGTGCTGTATATGCATTTGAAGAAACAGGAAATATTTCGCGCAAAGACTCACCTGCAGCAGCTGCATGAAGCCAGCAGAGAATCCCGAAAGCAGTCATTCGCATCATCTTTTGACGAAGCAATATATTTAAATGCCCGTTATAAACAATGACGTCTCCAGTGACGTGTAGAATGGTGTTTACCATCCAGCAGCGAATAAGCTGCTATCAGAAACGCCCTCACTCGAGAATTATGTGATTGGCTGCACAACCATGGTTCAGCCAATAGGAAGCGAGCATCAGGAGTCTCTGGGTAAAATGCTTTTTGCAGGATAGTTCCTCTGAAGTGAAACAGTTTTGTGTTGAAAAGAAAGCAAACGTTTGTGTACGACAGCAGCCAATTAATGATACAGGGACTCAGGGGCTCTATTAATGATACAGGGACTCAGGGGCTCTATTAATGATACAGGGACTCAGGGGCTCTATTAATGATACAGGGACTCAGGGGCTCTATTAATGATACAGGGACTCAGGGCTCTATTAATGATACAGGGACTCAGGGGCTCTATTAATGATACAGGGACTCAGGGGCTCTATTAATGATACAGGGACTCAGGGGCTCTATTAATGATACAGGGACTCAGGGGCTCTATTAATGATACAGGGGCTCAGGGCTCTATTAATGATACAGGGACTCAGGGGCTCTATTAATGATACAGGGACTCAGGGGCTCTATTAATGATACAGGGACTCAGGGGCTCTATTAATAATACAGGGACTCGGGGACTCTATTAATGATACAGGGACTCAGGGGCTCTATTAATGATACAGGGACTCAGGGGCTCTATTAATGATACAGGGACTCAGGGACTCTATTAATGGTACAGGGACTTGGGGACTCTATTAATGATACAGGGACTCAGGGGCTCTATTAATGATACAGGGACTCAGGGACTCTATTAATGATACAGGGGCTCAGGGACTCTATTAATGATACAGGGACTCAGGGGCTCTATTAATGATACAGGGACTCAGGGGCTCTATTAATGATACAGGGACTCAGGGACTCTATTAATGATACAGGGACTCAGGGACTCTATTAATGATACAGGGACTCAGGGGCTCTATTAATGATACAGGGACTCAGGGGCTCTATTAATGATACAGGGACTCAGGGGCTCTATTAATGATACAGGGACTCTATTAATGATACAGGGACTCAGGGGCTCTCATAATGATACAGGGACTCTATTAATGATACAGGGACTCAGGGACTCTATTAATGATACAGGGACTCAGGGACTCTATTAATGATACAGGGACTCAGGGACTCTATTAATGATACAGGGGCTCTATTAATGATACAGGGACTCAGGGGCTCTATTAATGGTACAGGGACTCAGGGGCTCTATTAATGATACAGGGCTCTATTAATGATACAGGGACTCAGGGGCTCTATTAATGATACAGGGACTCAGGGGCTCTATTAATGATACAGGGACTCGGGGCTCTATTAATGATACAGGGACTCGGGGCTCTATTAATGATACAGGGACTCTATTAATGATACAGGGGCTCTATTAATGATACAGGGACTCAGGGACTCTATTAATGATACAGGGACTCAGGGGCTCTATTAATGATACAGGGACTCGGGGCTCTATTAATGATACAGGGGCTCTATTAATGATACAGGGACTCAGGGGCTCTATTAATGATACAGGGACTCAGGGGCTCTATTAATGATACAGGGACTCAGGGGCTCTATTAATGATACAGGGACTCAGGGGCTCTATTAATGATACAGGGACTCTATTAATGATACAGGGACTCAGGGGCTCTATTAATGATACAGGGGCTCTATTAATGATACAGGGACTCAGGGGCTCTATTAATGATACAGGGACTCAGGGCTCTATTAATGATACAGGGACTCAGGGGCTCTATTAATGATACAGGGACTCAGGGCTCTATTAATGATACAGGGACTCAGGGGCTCTATTAATGATACAGGGACTCAGGGGCTCTATTAATGATACAGGGACTCAGGGGCTCTATTAATGATACAGGGACTCAGGGGCTCTATTAATGATACAGGGACTCGGGGCTCTATTAATGATACAGGGACTCAGGGGCTCTATTAATGATACAGGGACTCAGGGGCTCTATTAATGATACAGGGACTCAGGGGCTCTATTAATGATACAGGGACTCAGGGCTCTATTAATGATACAGGGACTCGGGGCTCTATTAATGATACAGGGACTCGGGGCTCTATTAATGATACAGGGGCTCTATTAATGATACAGGGACTCAGGGGCTCTATTAATGATACAGGGACTCAGGGGCTCTATTAATGATACAGGGACTCAGGGGCTCTATTAATGATACAGGGACTCTATTAATGATACAGGGGCTCTATTAATGATACAGGGACTCAGGGGCTCTATTAATGATACAGGGACTCAGGGGCTCTATTAATGATACAGGGGCTCTATTAATGATACAGGGACTCAGGGGCTCTATTAATGATACAGGGACTCAGGGGCTCTATTAATGATACAGGGACTCAGGGGCTCTATTAATGATACAGGGACTCTATTAATGATACAGCAGGGCTCTATTAATGATACAGGGGCTCAGGGACTCTATTAATGATACAGGGACTCAGGGGCTCTATTAATGATACAGGGACTCGGGGCTCTATTAATGATACAGGGACGGGCTCTATTAATGATACAGGGACTCGGGGCTCTATTAATGATACAGGGACTCAGGGGCTCTATTAATGATACAGGGACTCGGGGCTCTATTAATGATACAGGGAGGGGCTCTATTAATGATACAGGGGCTCTATTAATGATACAGGGACTCAGGGGCTCTATTAATGATACAGGGGCTCAGGGGCTCTATTAATGATACAGGGACTCAGGGGCTCTATTAATGATACAGGGGCTCTATTAATGATACAGGGACTCAGGGGCTCTATTAATGATACAGGGACTCGGGGCTCTATTAATGATACAGGGACTCGGGGCTCTATTAATGATACAGGGACTCTATTAATGATACAGGGACTCAGGGGCTCTATTAATGATACAGGGGCTCTATTAATGATACAGGGACTCGGGGCTCTATTAATGATACAGGGGCTCTATTAATGATACAGGGCTCAGGGCTCTATTAATGATACAGGGCTCTATTAATGATACAGGGACTCAGGGGCTCTATTAATGATACAGGGGCTCTATTAATGATACAGGGCTCAGGGGCTCTATTAATGATACAGGGACTCTATTAATGATACAGGGACTCAGGGACTCTATTAATGATACAGGGTCTCAGGGGCTCTATTAATGATACAGGGACTCAGGGGCTCTATTAATGATACAGGGACTCTATTAATGATACAGGGACTCGGGGCTCTATTAATGATACAGGGACTCTATTAATGATACAGGGACTCAGGGGCTCTATTAATGATACAGGGACTCTATTAATGATACAGGGACTCAGGGGCTCTATTAATGATACAGGGACTCAGGGGCTCTATTGATGATACAGGGACTCAGGGGCTCTATTGATGATACAGGGACTGGAGGGGCTCTATTGATGATACAGGGACTGATGAGGGCTCTATTAACGATGGGGTCTGGT
>CM060278.1:4079755-4094950 GCA_030684275.1 Acipenser oxyrinchus oxyrinchus | reverse complement strand
TGTATACTGTATGTGTGTGTTTTAAAAGCAACCAGATGAGGGACATACGCCTCTGTAGTGAAGTTGTGTTGAAGCTCCCATTATAGACATGAAAACGTAGATCTGAATAATTTGGGTTTAAAGCAGTTAGAAGTATGACATTGGGTCAGTTCATGTCAGGTCAGGGACCCTCAGACTGAAGGCTCATGGATTTTGATGTTGTTTGGCAGGGATGTAATGAGTAAACATCTCCTGATCCCATTCTGATCCCAGGCTGGTTTCTGGTACAAGCTTGGAGGATGGTGTGAACTTCAGTATCCAGCCTTGATTTTGGTCATCCACCCTTTTATATCTCTGTGGCTCCAACATCTCCGCCAAACAGCATCAGAATTGGAAGAGGTCAGAAACCTTCCTGAAGCGATTGATTTGACATGGACTGACCCGATGCGGTAAACGTGGAGTCATCCAGACTGTCTCTGACCCTGGAAAGGGGTTTAACTCTCCGCTGTGAACCTTTTCGACTTAAAGGGGCTGCATAAAAAGCAGTTCAATTCATATGTTTCAGATCGTTCTCTTTCAGATACCCATAGCTTAAAAACCCTTTATTTTACAAAGTGAAATGAATTACATTGAGGGGGTTCTGTCAAAACACTCCCATCTTGCTGTTTCGAATCTGCACGCTGTGAATGTATATTCACAGTACTGTGCTGACACATATTTTCCTATGTGGTTTTATTTGTTGTTTGACTCCCCAGTAATGAAGGAAGACCAGCTATGATGTGGGTACCAGGAGAGACTCCACCCTGTCCCAGTCTGTGCTACAATGCCCAGATACAACATGTCTCAGTTACGACTGCTGTACTGTAAAAACTTAAACCAAATGTCCCTAGTTTTGTTGCTTTGTGTTGCAAAATTAATTTTTTTCCAATGAATTATTTTACTGTTATCAATAAGATCTATATTTTTATACATTTTATTTTCACATCAATAATTAAATGAGTGATCTGCTTATATTATTGAACTGCAACAGAGTGATGTTGTTATTGTGATTTGTGAATAATGTAGTCTGGGTTTAAACACCCTTTACAGGATTGCTGTTCTCGGATGCTCGGAGGCATCCTGTGTTTAGAGGTAAAACCTCTGTGGACTCTGTATAGAAATGTGTTCAGTCTCTCTCTCTCCGGAAACTTTTCTGTTTTTGTGTTTTTTTTTGTTTAATTGTTTTGAAGAAACACAGCCCCTGCAAAGGGTGGTGTTTTCAGCAGAGACCAACAATGTGTACATTGTGTTTGGAATCTCTGAACACTTTGTGGTGTTTTGCATTGCACCTCGACTCCTGTCTGAATACTTTGTGGTGTTTTGCATCGCACCTCGACTCCTGTCTGAATACTTTGTGGTGTTTTTAGCACACCTCGACTCCTGTCTGAATACTTTGTGGTGTTTTGCAGTGCACCTCGACTCCTGTCTGAATACTTTGTGGTGTTTTTAGCGCACCTCGACTCCTGTCTGAATACTTTGTGGTGTTTTGCATTGCACCTCGACTCCTGTCTGAATACTTTGTGGTGTTTTGCAGTGCACCTCGACTCCTGTCTGAATACTTTGTGGTGTTTTGCATTGCACCTCGACTCCTGTCTGAATACTTTGTGGTGTTTTGCAGCGCACCTCGACTCCTGTCTGAATACTTTGTGGTGTTTTTAGCACACCTCGACTCCTGTCTGAATACTTTGTGGTGTTTTTAGCGCACCTCGACTCCTGTCTGAATACTTTGTGGTGTTTTGCAGTGCACCTCGACTCCTGTCTGAATACTTTGTGGTGTTTTGCAGTGCACCTCGACTCCTGTCTGAATACTTTGTGGTGTTTTTAGCGCACCTCGACTCCTGTCTGAATACTTTGTGGTGTTTTTAGCGCACCTCGACTCCTGTCTGAATACTTTGTGGTGTTTTGCATTGCACCTCGACTCCTGTCTGAATACTTTGTGGTGTTTTTAGCGCACCTCGACTCCTGTCTGAATACTTTGTGGTGTTTTTAGCGCACCTCGACTCCTGTCTGAATACTTTGTGGTGTTTTTAGCACACCTCGACTCCTGTCTGAATACTTTGTGGTGTTTTTAGCGCACCTCGACTCCTGTCTGAATACTTTGTGGTGTTTTGCATTGCACCTCGACTCCTGTCTGAATACTTTGTGGTGTTTTTAGCGCACCTCGACTCCTGTCTGAATACTTTGTGGTGTTTTTAGCGCACCTCGACTCCTGTCTGAATACTTTGTGGTGTTTTTAGCGCACCTCGACTCCTGTCTGAATACTTTGTGGTGTTTTTAGCGCACCTCGACTCCTGTCTGAATACTTTGTGGTGTTTTTAGCGCACCTCGACTCCTGTCTGAATACTTTGTGGTGTTTTTAGCGCACCTCGACTCCTGTCTGAATACTTTGTGGTGTTTTTAGCGCACCTCGACTCCTGTCTGAATACTTTGTGGTGTTTTTAGCGCACCTCGACTCCTGTCTGAATACTTTGTGGTGTTTTTAGCGCACCTCGACTCCTGTCTGAATACTTTGTGGTGTTTTTAGCGCACCTCGACTCCTGTCTGAATACTTTGTGGTGTTTTTAGCGCACCTCGACTCCTGTCTGAATACTTTGTGGTGTTTTTAGCGCACCTCGACTCCTGTCTGAATACTTTGTGGTGTTTTTAGCGCACCTCGACTCCTGTCTGAATACTTTGTGGTGTTTTTAGCGCACCTCGACTCCTGTCTGAATACTTTGTGGTGTTTTTAGCGCACCTCGACTCCTGTCTGAATACTTTGTGGTGTTTTAGCGCACCTCGACTCCTGTCTGAATACTTTGTGGTGTTTTAGCAGCACCTCGACTCCTGTCTGAATACTTTGTGGTGTTTGTAGCGCACCTCGACACCTGTCTGACACTAGCTTTAGGGACGGACTGCAGCTTTTGTACACACCTCAGACTCCTGTCTGAATACTTTGTGGTGTTTTTAGCGCACCTCGACTCCTGTCTGAATACTTTGTGGTGTCTTTACAGCACCTCAGACTCCTGTCTGAATACTTTGTGGTGTTTTACAGCACCTCAGACTCCAGTCAAGACGCTGCGGTCCTGTACACACCTCGGCACCAGTCAAGGGACGGACTGCAGCTCCTGTACACACCCCAGGCACCAGCCAAGGGACGGACTGCAGCTCCCTGTACACACCCCAGACACCAGCCAAGGGACGGACTGCAGCTCCCTGTACACACCCCAGACACCAGCCAAGGGGCGGACTGCAGCTCCCTGTACACACCCCAGACACCAGCCAAGGGACGGACTGCAGCTCCCTGTACACACCCCAGACACCAGCCAAGGGACGGACTGCAGCTCCCTGTACACACCCCAGACACCAGCCAAGGGACGGACTGCAGCTCCCTGTACACACCCCAGACACCAGCCAAGGGGCGGACTGCAGCTCCCTGTACACACCCCAGACACCAGCCAAGGGACGGACTGCAGCTCCCTGTACACACCCCAGACACCAGCCAAGGGGCGGACTGCAGCTCCCTGTACACACCCCAGACACCAGCCAAGGGGCGGACTGCAGCTCCCTGTACACACCCCAGACACCAGCCAAGGGACGGACTGCAGCTCCCTGTACACACCCCAGACACCAGCCAAGGGACGGACTGCAGCTCCCTGTACACACCCCAGACACCAGCCAAGGGACGGACTGCAGCTCCCTGTACACACCCCAGACACCAGCCAAGGGGCGGACTGCAGCTCCCTGTACACACCCCAGACACCAGCCAAGGGGCGGACTGCAGCTCCCTGTACACACCCCAGGCACCAGCCAAGGGACAGACTGCAGCTCCCTGTACACCCCCGAGTCTCGAGGTCCTATCCTACTTAAGCTAAGCACCAGTGGCCGGGTCAGAAGACCAAACAAGAGTAGGGAGGGCTGAGATTGGGGTGTACGTGGTGAATGACCAGGGACACAGAGGGAGTGTGCAGGATCCTGCGTCGAGGTGCTGGAGAAGGGGGACCAAGCCTCAAGGGAGCTAAATACAAGCCTTACACAGGGACAAACCAACGGATTAGGAGGTTCTTTGATCACTGACCTTCAACTTCTACTTCTACTGGGACATTGTTAGGAGACTTGAATTAAGTACAAACTGAGTTTTCTAGACTTTTTGAGGCCCCAGTGAATATACTGGATCTGTCGTTTCACCAAACTGCTGCTTGTATTGTTCAGGCCTGTGTTGTGGTGATGTATTGGGTGGAATTGAATAATTGTAAAGATAATAGCCCCCCAGAAGTCACAAGTAGTGTACTAACAATGTTTCATGGAAGGTGACGTACAGTCCAGGGGGAACGTTATATATAGTTTAGCTCTGGGGAATCTGGGCACCTCACGAAATTAGTGAGGAACAGGAGAACGTTATCGAGAGCTTGTGCCTCGCAGGTGAGTTACCGGAGGCAGCGAGACCCTGCTTAGAAGCAGCACTTTGATTTGTATTGTATTTACAGTGTCTGTTTTTCTGTTTTGATTGACCCTTTTCATTATGGATTATTATTTCGTCACTAACAATTCCTAGCAGGGTTACCATTGTTGGTAGTAGCCCTGAGGGATCCAAAGAAAGTTGTTGATTCTACCCAGTCAGGTTGTTGAGACAGGGCGGTCCTGTCTCAACAACCTGACGGGGTAGAACACCCGATTATTTACATGAGCAAAAAAATGGCTCTCCGGGAGATTAACTACACTGTCATTGAGAAGGAGTGTCTGGCCATCAAATGAGCTACTCACGCCCTTCGATATTACTTGTTGGGATGGTCCTTCTCTCTTGTCACGGACCATGCCCCTTTTAGGTGGTTACACACGATGAAGGACAACAACACCAGGATAACTCAGTGGTATCTGGTGCTGCAACCCTTCCACTACACAGTGAAGCGTCGCGCGGGTAAGGAGCACCAAAATGCAGATTTGTTTTCACGGGAGGGGGGTCAATTAGAGAACTTAGAATTGGCCGAGTGTTCCTTCGGCATCACTCTGAGGGGTGAGATATGTGACAGAGAAGGTATTCGAACTGTAAATCTCCCTTCCGACCAGAAAAGGTGCTGTGTGGGGCGGTTAGTATGCTTCCCCCTAGACTGGCAGACTCACCAGTAGGTGGAAACCGGAAGTCGGCCATCTTGGAGGGGGCGGGCATGTGTCCGCACATGGAAGGACTTCATTCCGATCAGCTGCGGTCCAGGCAGGGATTGGATAAGCCCTGGCGTCGGGCTGATCGAGGGGAGGAGTTCTGGTAGTACAGAGAGGATGCAGATGCGTGAGTACATGGAAGGACTTCATTCCGATCAGCTGCAGTCCAGGCAGTGATTGGATAAGCCCTGGCGTCGGGCTGATCGAGGGGAGGAGTTCTGGTAGTACAGAGAGGATGCAGATGCGTGAGTACATGGAAGGACTTCATTCCGATCAGCTGCGGTCCAGGCAGGGATTGGATAAGCCCTGGCGTCGGGCTGATCGAGGGGAGGAGTTCTGGTAGTACAGAGAGGATGCAGATGCGTGAGTACATCCTCTTACACTCCATGACTAATAAGCTGGAGAGCTGTCTGTTTGGTTTTGCTTTGCAGCAGAGTACAGACCCAGGGAGCTGCAGCCAGCGAGCCAGCACTAAAACCCCAGCACCAACACACTGGAGCATCGGCTACATTAATGCAGCAGCAGTCATTTTCTGTCTGCTGCTCTTATTGGGCTTAATCGCTATCGTTACTGCTATAAGTAGCTCTTTAAATGGGACGATTGCTTCCTTAGAGGGGGGGTTGGTGTCTGTTTTTTGAAGCAGTATTTGGAGGAGAGCGGTGGTTTTTGAGGGAAAAGTTTGCTGGTCAGCTAAGAAGAGGCAGAGAAGTCTTACTTGTTTGGGTTGTTAGAAACATAACTGCTATTCTAATTTACCATTTTTCCAGTCTGAAAGTATCCAGTTATCTAAAAACCTGATTAAACTCAATTATTCACAGAATACAACTCTTCTTTTTACCCTGAGGGCAGCGGCAGCGTCTAATCCAATTATTTTCCCAAAACCTCCCTTTTGTCTTCATTTCCTGACGGGAGCTCCAAGCCCGATCGAGGAAGAGCTGGGTGAGAGATTATTTTTTCTGCTGCTGGATTGGCCATGCTGTTTCTGACTGTTTGGGATTATTATCAACATTCATTTTGTTAATTTATTTATTTATTTATCGGGGTTAAACGAGCACCTCATACAGAAGCCTCATTTTGATTTAGTTTATTTTTGGTGTTGATTTGCCTGGTATCAATACGGACCTCAGACAACAGTTCAGGACACTTGTGAAATATTTGTTTTTGTTTTATTATTCTTAGTGGATTATTTGTTGAACATTTTAATCTGTAACATTAGCTGATTTAAACGCATGTCTTGGCAATTGCTTTGGTCTATGCTATAATGTCTATATGAAATGATTCATTGTTAACAGTTTTGTTAACAGATACTGTTTGGTGTGAAATGTTTCTTAATCAATGCATGAAACTGTGTTTATAATTGTAACATTCATGGCTTCTCTCATCTCGTCTGCTATTCCAATTCAGTGATTGCCGTTTGATTTAACATCCTGTCTGTTACAGTTTGTGTTGTAAACATTCCTGACTTGTCCAGCATTTTTCTTGCTTCTGTCGCGCAATCCTGCTGCTTTGGGGATTTATATAGTTTTCAGAGTAGTTTGTTTATATTTCCGTCACTAAATACTAGTTATTTGACGTTGCATGAGGGTTGTTTGTTACAACACGGCCCAGCACAGCACAGCACAACACGGCAAGCGCTGAAAAAGGACCAGAGCACTTCTCCGTGCACGAACATGGATTGTTGCTTGTTGTGTATTATTATTATTATTATTATTATTATTATTATTATTATTATTATTATTAATATTTGGAGATTGCAATCTCGCTGTGTACCCCGATACCATTGCTGATTTTTAGTCTGTTTTGTGAATAGAAACGGATCGTTTTGCACTGGGATATCGTATTACTCCCCGGCTACACTCCCATCCTGACAATCTCTTACAAGTGTAACCTTTTGAAGTGGTGTATTCCATTCCAACAGACCGCCTGTCCCGTACCTGCCAACATTTAGAGGAGGTCATCAAGGACAGCGATTTGCTGAAAATAATTGACTGGCAGTATATATTAAATTATATACCTATCAAAAGCTGAAATTGTGCTGCTCATCGCGGTGACGTCAATTGGTCCAGCTCTTTTGTTGTTTTCAAATTTCAATTTTTTATGTTACATGGTATTGGTATACATAAATAATAAACAAAAAAAAAATTAAAAAAACAACTTTCAAATCTTCAGTTTTCAGCCAGTGAATAAGCCTGGAAGTGCTGCTCTTCAAGCACAATGGGCTCCACATTCAATTCAGATGGTGTCTAACAGAGGACTAGGAAAGAAGAGACTCCCTCCCTCAAAGAGAGAGAAAGAGCGCTCCCTCACGAGAGCTGCATTCTGCAGCGGCAGAGGCTGGGAATGAAACACATCCACACGATATCAGCAGAGGAAAGGGTTCATTGTGTTCATACAGCAATTCCAATGTGTGGAAGAAGCATTGTGTTCATACAGCAATTCCAATGTGTGGAAGAAGCATTGCGTTCATACAGCAATTCCAATGTGTGGAAGAAGCATTGCGTTCATACAGCAATTCCAATGTGTGGAAGAAGCATTGCGTTCATACAGCAATTCCAATGTGTGGAAGAAGCATTGCGTTCATACAGCAATTCCAATGTGTGGGAGAAGTTTAAGCCTAAACTAAACTAACTTTCTCTCTGTTATGTGGCTCAATAGTGTGAGTTTCTGGACTGGGTTCATGCAGAATGATACACTCAATACAAGAGTTTAATACTAATACTGAGAGAACAGCAAGCAATGCAGGAAGGTATTGAAATGCACATTGCTTACACATCCTGGTGATACAGGGCGGTGCAGTATTCTGTTCTTGCTTTAGCATGGTTTAGTATCCTGTTGTATATTAATCAAATCATTCAATCAGCACACACCAGGTTTAATTGTACAGTCTCATTAGAACTCACATTTCCTCATAACACAGCTTTTTAACAAGGTCCTGGACGGATCGTAATAATCTCACACAATACTCATAGAACTTATAAACACACAAGCTCAGTCATATTAACACATCTCGTTTCAGTTCACTGAAATGTAAGCAAACACGTCATATTGTATGAAGTACTTAGTTCACTTGATAATATACTGATCTGTTTCTAGTCCAATCTTCAGACTGATATCAAGAGGAATTTTATGTAGAAACGGCACAGAGAGACTTGCCACCAGTGGATAAAGAACAAAACTCCCTGCTCTGTATGTAAAAGTCTGAACAGGACAGAGAAATAAACTTGCCCTTTGTTTAATGATATACACATTGTGTTCAGTGGCTGGTGTAGGTGCAGTAGATATGAATGCAGTACTAGCAGTAAGCCGTGCCATAGACTCACTGGTCCCTTAAAAGAAACTAACAGAAACTAAATATGTTTAAACCACACACTAATCTGCATTAATACTGAACAGAAATGTAAAATACAAACTGGACTAAAAATCAAGTTCCAGTATCTAGACAGTAGCATTTCCTTAGGAGGGAAAGAAAAAAAAGGTTTTGTGTCAAAGCATCTTCTGCACCAGTATTTATTTATCTATACTAAAAAGGTAAATAAATCTCCTGCAAAATCTAGATCCCCTTCCCCCACACACACAATCATACATTTGTTTCCTTGACCACACTGCATTTTACATTAGCTTGTGCTCTGTAATGATAGCTTAAGCAGAGAAGCCTCTTGTGACGTGTCCGCGTCGCCGCCTGCTTTCTGACACAATCAGAGCAAGAGAGTTGAAGAGCATTTTTACCATTTAAAATGCATGCTGTTCAGAGTGATACACAAAACAGTCATTACACAGAGATTCATAATGCAAGGCTAACGGGTTTTCCTCATAAATGAAAAGTCCCATTGAATATAGTCTTTAACACTAGAAGCCCCGTGGCACTCATTTTGCCAGTTTTAGTTTTAAAACTTAAGTTTCTCCAGTCGTGAATCACATGGGGCTGCGCGTTCAGGTACCTTTCTGTCCGTATGTATCACATATTCTCACAAAGCTTGAAACACAGGCGTGCAGAAATGAAGGAGATATATTACATTATACCTAAAAGCCCCGGGAGCAGTCACACTGACGGCTACACAGAAAAGAATTGTATTTTGATTATACAGAACGATATTCTACTTTATTATTTTCATTTACCAGTCCGCAATGTGTTTAGCTGTACCTAGCAACCATCAACTCCTGGGTACTTTACAAAGAATGCACGGAGAAGAATTTACCAAAGAGAGAATATATTTTACAGTTAGCACAGAAACTTCGCAAGAAGTATTTGGAACAGAGGGAGACTGTCAAGCGTGTACCCACAGCTGAAGCTGGCAACCCCGCTGAGAGCCGCAAGAGATGCCAATACAGTGTTTTGAATACAGCCGTCAGAAAGACTGCTGCAGGGCTTCTAGGTATGAGTATATCTCTGGGTCTTCTAGTGTTAAGGTTTCTCTCCTGTGTGAATTCGCTGGTGTTTTTGAAGGCTTTGTTTAAAACTGAAACTCTTCCCACAGTCAGAGCAGCTGTATGGTTTCTCTCCTGTGTGAGTTCGCTGGTGTAAAACAAGGCTGCCTGACTGACTGAAACTCTTCCCACAGTCAGAGCAGCGATACGGTTTCTCTCCTGTGTGAATTCGATGGTGTTTTTTCATGTTTGCTGAGTGATTGAAACTCTTCCCACAGTCAGAGCAGCTATATGGTTTCTCTCCTGTGTGAATTCGCTGGTGTTTTTTCATGTCTCCTAAGTGACTGAAACTCTTCCCACAGTCAGAGCAGAGATATGGTTTCTCTCCTGTGTGAGTTCGCTGGTGTGAAACAAGCTGGACTGACTGACTGAAACTCTTCCCACAGTCAGAGCACTGATACGGTTTCTCTCCTGTGTGAATTAGCTGGTGTGAAACAAGGTGCATTGACTGACTGAAACTCTTCCCACAGTCAGTGCAGCGATACGGTTTCTCTCCTGTGTGAGTTCGTTGGTGTGAAACAAGGTGGATTGACTGAATGAAACTCTTCCCACAGACAGAGCAGCGATACGGTTTCTCTCCTGTGTGAATTCGCTGGTGTGAAACAAGGTGGATTGACTGATTGAAACTCTTCCCACAGACAGAGCAGTGATATGGTTTCTCTCCTGTGTGAATTCGCTGGTGTTTTTTCAGGTTGTTTGACAGACTGAAACTCTTCCCACAGTCAGAGCAGCGATACGGTTTCTCACCTGTGTGAACACGCTGGTGTGAAACAAGGCCGTCTGACCGACTGAAACAGATCCCACAGTCAGAGCAGCAATACGGTTTCTCTCCTGTGTGAATTTGCTGGTGTTTTTTCAGATATCCCGAGTTATTGAAACTCTTCCCACAGTCAGAGCAGTGATATGCTTTCTCCACTGTGTGAATTTCCTGGTGTTTCTTCACAATGTTTGACAGACTTACACTCTTCCCACAGGCAGAGCAACAATACCGTTTCTCTCCTGTGGGGGTTTGTTGGTTAATTTTAAGATTCCCTAACTGGTTTAAACCTTTCCCACAGTCAGGATCTTCTCCACCGCTCACCCTCGCTTTAGCTGCTGGACTGGAACCTGGAAAATATGAACAGGAAAGAAAGTAAGAGGGACTGCTTGTAGGCTTCGGGCATGTGGCTAGGTGGTGGAGTGGATTAAAGCATGTGAATTTCAGCTGTGGGAGCTTGCACTGGGTTACAACAGCTTAAAAACACAAAGTTAAACTTAAAGCTTTTACTTTATGTGTAAAAGCAGAGTCAGTAAAGACTGATGCTGGTGAAACCGAGGCCTGGGATCAAAATCTGCCTTCAAAGTTCTCCTGCAAGGTTTCAGGTGTATTTCCTCTAACACACAATACGTTAAATCTTTCTCAATAACATTACATTACACATTTACAATAATATCCATATATTGTTAGACTGAACATTTATAATGATATACAGTGCCTATAGTAAGTATTCACCCCCCTTTGACGTTTTCACAAAATTGTTCAAGCTCAGACAAGTTTGATGGGGATCGTTGGTGGACAGCAATCTTCAAGTCTTGCCACAGATTCTCAATCGGATTCAAGTCTGGGCTTTGACTGGGCCACTCTAGGACATTCACTTTATTGTTTTTAAGCCACTCCAGTGTCGCTTTGGCTGTGTGCTTGGGGGTCATTGTCTTGCTGAAAGGTGAATCTCCGTCCCAGTCTTAGGTCTTTTGCAGACTGAAGCAGGTTTCCCTCAAGGATTTGCCTGTATTTAGCTCCATCCATTTTGCCCTCTACCCTGACAAGCTTCCCAGTCCCTGCCGATGAAAAGCATCCCCATAGCATGATGCCTCCACCACCATGCTTCACAGTACGGATGGTGTTACCTGGTGATGTGCTGTGTTGGGTTTGCGCCAGACATAACGCTTTGCATTTAAGCCAAATAGTTCCATTTTTGTTTCATCGGACCACAGAATCTTCTGCCACATCTTTTCAGAGTCTCCCACATGCCTTTTTGCAAATTCCAAGCAGGATTTTACATGGGCTTTTTTCAGAAATGGCTTCCTTCTTGCCACTCTTCCATACAGGCCAGATTTGTGGAGTACCTGAGCTATTGTTGACACATGGACAGTTTCTTCCATCTCAGCCATGGAACACTGTAGATCTTTCAGAGTTGTCATTGGCTTCTTGCTGGCTTCTCTGACCAATGCCCTTCTTACCCGGCTGCTCAGTTTGGGAGAACAGCCTGCTCTAAGCAGATTCTGTGTGGTGCCGTATACCTTCCACTTCTTAATGATCGACTTGACTGTGCTCCAAGGGATATTCAATGACTTTGAAATCTTTTTATACCCCTCCCCTGATCGGTGCCTTTCCACAACTTTATCCCGGAGTTGTTTTGAAAGCTCCTTGTGCTTCATGGTAGTATCTTTGCTTTGAATGCACTACCCTACAGTGGGACCTTACAGAGACAGGTGTATTTAATATGAAGTCATGTGAACCACTTTTATTGCACACAGATGGACGCCATTTCACTTATTGTGTGAATTCTGAAGGCAAAGCTTATTTAGGAGTGTCATAGCAAAAGGGGTGAATACTTATCTAATGAAGACTTTTCAGGTTTTTATTTTTAATTGATTTGTTTTTTCACCCCCATTTTTCACACATTGAAAGTGTTGAGTAGGTTGTGTAAATCTAAGGAAAAAAAATCCCATTTAAATGCAACAAGATTTCAGGTTGTAACACAACAAACTGTGAAAACGTCCAAGTGGGGTGAACACTTACTATAGGCACTGTATACAGTACTTTAGTGTCTAGCTAGCAATGTAACCCACATGCTCCCTCCCTCCCTCTCAACCACACTGTGGATATCACACAATCTAGAATGACAATGTCACAGCTACTGGGAGTCACTCACCTGCTAGACTGCATTCTGAATGGGAGCGCCCGTCTTCCTTTCCACCTCCTTGCGTGCTGTTGGGAGAGCCTTCCTCTCCAGCGCCTTGCTCTCTCACGCAGATTCTCTCCGGCACCACACTACACTCCCGCAGGCATACAGGCTCCAGCTCAGGGATGTTTGGGTTAAAGTCCTCGGATTCTTCCTTCACTGGTTCCATGTGGTCAAGGTCTACTTCAGGGGGCTCCTGTTTAATACGGACAGTTTCCAGCCCCTTTTCTTGCTTAACAGAAAGGGGTTCTTCTGTCTGGGAGATCTCCAGTTCATTATGCTCAGCTTTAATGTCAGAGACCTCCATCAGACAGCAGTCACATTGCCTCTCAAAGAACTCCTGTTTAATGGGGACGGAAGCCAGCCCAGAGGACTCCTCTGTACAGGGGAGGAGTTCACATTCAGGGAAGTCCTCTTTAATCTGGTCAGACTCCATCTTCACACTGTCTATGGCAGCACACAGGGTTCTGTTTAGTAGCTGCTGGGGGAAAAAAGGATTTATCTATTTAAATACAGTGTTACTAAGGCAGTGGTTACCAACCTGTAGACTGTGCGTTAAACTCCAGGTGGTCCGCAAACAATTCCCCAAATTAGATTCCGCAGTTCATGCAAAAACCCATTTCAACACAATCACACCTTGTATTACTAAACAACACAACAAACAGCTTTAACCACGTGATATATAATTCTAAGATATGTACGGAGTCTGCATGCTTCCCCTTTATCTGTTTCCTTTTATTACAGGTGTGTTTATAAACTAATATATATTACAGCTCCCTTTAATGCAACACCACGCATCGCCTTCAAAGCAGCCATTAACTGAATCAGCTTTCTAATGTGAAACAAACATTAACTGAATAGCTTACACATGATGAAGTACACTTGTCTTGTCAAAATGACAGACTTCTTTTCTTTTGCTTGCATTATTTTTTACATCTATCATTCATGTAAACGCACCTCTTTCTAATCTGTGCTCATTCTACTGCTTGTGTTCACTGTTAGGCTGTCCCAGCCTTTTCATTATTTGTCAGGAGGTTTTTGTCAAACTAAACACTTAAACCTGCAAAATGGAGACGTCATTCGCCTACAAAGCATTCAGAATGTGAAAAAAATAAATTTTAAACAAAAGAAACTGGAACTTTGTAATCAGCAACTTTCTATGAGCAAAATGACAACATTCCTAGCTGACCTGGTAGTGTAGATTCAAGCCCAGGAATCTCACTGAGTTCGCTGAGTTACAGAAATGCTTTACTTTCTACATGTACTTTATATATATATATATATATATATATATATATATATATATATATATATATACACACAAACATTACTTTCAAAATGCTGCTGTCAAAAAATGCGTGCAAACCTCGTGGTGGTGGCTACATTGAACAAGGTTGCGATCCCTGCCCTGTGGTACATCAGCAATTTTCTCTGCTCCCAGGGTGCGATCTGTCAAATTTCCAGGGGGGGAGGGAGGGATAAAATAGACAAACAACAAAACCTCATGGCAAGCCTGGATACATCTGCAGCACACAATTTAAACAGTTAAGAGAATCACTAAGGTACTAATTTATTATACTGAATCAACCGCTCACACATTTGCTAATCTGCCATCATTCAGGATAAATGCAGTTATTATTATTATTTGTTTATTTAGCAGATGCCTTTATCCAAGGTGACTTACAGAGACTAGCGTGTGTGAACTACGCATCAGCTGCAGAGTCACTTACAATTACGTCTCACCCGAAAGACGGCGCACAAGGAGGTGCACTGACTTGCTCAGGGTCACACAGTGAGTCAGTGGCTGAGGTGGGATTTGAACCGGGGATCCTGGTTACAAGCCATTTTCTTTAACCACTGGACCACACAGCCTCCTATAGTTGTTGTTTTTTATGGATACAGTCATACTTGCCAACATTTGGAAAAGGGACGCTGATCATATATATTATCATATAACAGACATATCTCCCCAACTCAACATCACACGACCATCATGACAGTAAAAATAGACATAATGAAGAGTTCTTACTTTTGTATAAATTAGTGATCAGCAGATGTGTCAGCCGCACGAAGAGCACAGCGTGTGGTTTTCACTAACTCTACTGTGCAGAATAAAATATATATATATATATATATATATGGGTAAATATCAGGACTCTCTTCCTATGCATTGGGACGCGGGACATTTGCTAGGAAATCGGGACACTCCCGACCATAGGGATTGTTGGCATGTATGTACGATATCAAAAGGCAATACCAAAAACTACCCACGTTACAGCAACTCCAATAATGTTAAAACGCATTCATGACAAGTACTTGCATTGTTGCTCATAATCTCAGTGATAACTGCACAGAGTGTAACAACAATAAAGGGAACATGATATAACATGCGTATTGTAACAGCTTAATCTGCAGGAGTTCATTGCTGTTAATCTTGGCCTTTTTTCCACTCTGCTCAGCGGGTGACTCAGTGGTTCCAGTCTTTGGCTCTGGGGCTGTTTAATAAAAGCTACTGTGGATTTTTAGTGTCCTGTCTTCATTTCTTTTTTCTTTAGTATAGTATGCACTTCCGATGACAATAAAATAACACTTTGAAATACAGCAACTGAATGACGATGACGTAGCTGATTTTCATTGGTTAATTGAAAATCAATTGAAAAAATCGGGGGAG
>CM060278.1:3977255-4074755 GCA_030684275.1 Acipenser oxyrinchus oxyrinchus | reverse complement strand
AGTAGTATTTATTTCTTAGCAGATACCCTTATCCAGGGCTGCTTACAATTGTTACAAGTTATCTCAGTACAAAGTATCACATTATAAAATATCACATTACAGAATATCATAATACAGATAAGAGCAGTTATGAAAGTACAACAAGATCAATTCAAATAAGAGCAAAATAATAAAAGCATACAGTAAATTATAAGAGCGAATTCGACTAAAAGCAGAACTTAGCTCTCGCTATTTCTTATCCCATGCTGCCATCGTGTGGCCATTTGGTAGAACTGTTGGTTCAATGAAAACTAACTCACAGCTCCGTGACAAGCGGTTGCTGGTGCCCTCTGCTGTTTTCAATAGGTAGTACAGGTAGTGAAATTCAGCAATGACATTATTACTGTATCACAGTACAAAGTATCACATTATAAAATATCACATGACAGAATATCATAATACAGATAAGAGCAGGTATGAAAGTACCATAAAATCAATTCAAGTACAGCAAAATAATAAAGCACACAGTAAATTATAAGAGTGAATTCGACTAAGAGCAGCTAAACCTGATAGTAACTATTTGCTTATATGAGTCCAGTAAGAACACGTAGGAAGCATGATAAATGCATGAGAATGATTTCAAATAAGAGCAATTACAGAACACTTTATTATTTATACACAGTACTCTCCAATATATAATGTATATTGCTGTATTTTAAGAATATATCTGGAGATTGAGTTCTAGCGCTCTGCCTCTCTGAGTCGTTCTCAGTGCTGGAGATTGAGTTCTAGCGCTCTGCCTCTCTGAGTCATTCTCAGTGCTGGAGATTGAGTTCTAGCGCTCTGCCTCTCTGAGTCGTTCTCAGTGCTGGAGATTGAGTTCTAGCGCTCTGCCTCTCTGAGTCGTTCTCAGTGCTGGAGATTGAGTTCTAGCGCTCTGCCTCTCTGAGTCGTTCTCAGTGCTGGAGATTGAGTTCTAGCGCTCTGCCTCTCTGAGTCGTTCTCAGTGCTGGAGATTGAGTTCTAGCGCTCTGCCTCTCTGAGTCGTTCTCAGTGCTGGAGATTGAGTTCTAGCGCTCTGCCTCTCTGAGTCGTTCTCAGTGCTGGAGATTGAGTTCTAGAGCTCTGCCTCTCTGAGTCGTTCTCAGTGCTGGAGATTGAGTTCTAGTGCTCTGCCTCTCTGAGTCGTTCTCAGTGCTGGAGATTGAGTTCTAGCGCTCTGCCTCTCTGAGTCGTTCTCAGTGCTGGAGATTGAGTTCTAGCGCTCTGCCTCTCTGAGTCGTTCTCAGTGCTGGAGATTGAGTTCTAGCGCTCTGCCTCTGAGTTGTTCTCAGTGCTGGAGATTGAGTTCTAGCGCTCTGCCTCTCTGAGTCGTTCTCAGTGCTGGAGATTGAGTTCTAGCGCTCTGCCTCTCTGAGTCGTTCTCAGTGCTGGAGATTGAGTTCTAGAGCTCTGCCTCTCTGAGTCGTTCTCAGTGCTGGAGATTGAGTTCTAGTGCTCTGCCTCTCTGAGTCGTTCTCAGTGCTGGAGATTGAGTTCTAGCGCTCTGCCTCTCTGAGTCGTTCTCAGTGCTGGAGATTGAGTTCTAGCGCTCTGCCTCTCTGAGTCGTTCTCAGTGCTGGAGATTGAGTTCTAGCGCTCTGCCTCTCTGAGTCGTTCTCAGTGCTGGAGATTGAGTTCTAGCGCTCTGCCTCTCTGAGTCGTTCTCAGTGCTGGAGATTGAGTTCTAGCGCTCTGCCTCTCTGAGTCGTTCTCAGTGCTGGAGATTGAGTTCTAGCGCTCTGCCTCTCTGAGTCGTTCTCAGTGCTGGAGATTGAGTTCTAGCGCTCTGCCTCTCTGAGTCGTTCTCAGTGCTGGAGATTGAGTTCTAGCGCTCTGCCTCTCTGAGTCGTTCTCAGTGCTGGAGATTGAGTTCTAGCGCTCTGCCTCTCTGAGTCGTTCTCAGTGCTGGAGATTGAGTTCTAGCGCTCTGCCTCTCTGAGTCGTTCTCAGTGCTGGAGATTGAGTTCTAGCGCTCTGCCTCTCTGAGTCGTTCTCAGTGCTGGAGATTGAGTTCTAGCGCTCTGCCTCTCTGAGTCGTTCTCAGTGCTGGAGATTGAGTTCTAGCGCTCTGCCTCTCTGAGTCGTTCTCAGTGCTGGAGATTGAGTTCTAGCGCTCTGCCTCTCTGAGTCGTTCTCAGTGCTGGAGATTGAGTTCTAGCGCTCTGCCTCTCTGAGTCGTTCTCAGTGCTGGAGATTGAGTTCTAGCGCTCTGCCTCTCTGAGTCGTTCTCAGTGCTGGATTCTTCATCATGTTGTGACGCAGCGCCCGGGCAGAAAGTGGCTTTTAGATAGTGAAAAAAAACATGAAAATAAAAAATGTAAGTCACAACTAATGATGCTTTTTTTTCTTATTAAATGATCCAGTGTACAATAAATGATATTTTTAGATGTTTTTTTTGTCATGATTTGTGTTGCTTTCCACTGTACAGAATTGCTGTTGTTTTCCAAGACACTGGTTAATCTCCCCCTGACAGAAATTAAAACAAATAAATAAATAAATAAAAAACATTCTACAGGAAAAGTAAAGGCATATAAAATCATTGCACAAACAGAAGTTAAACCATTGGAAAGGCAAGTTTTAAAAAGTCTGTTTTGAGACGGCTTTTAAAAAATCCTCAGAGGCTCAGATTCCCTGATCGCTTTTGGAAGCGCGTGGGAAATGTGAGGCGACTTTTAAGGGATCATTTAGTACACGTGCTGTTTTCTTTACATTCATTGGCTCTCATTTCTGAAGAACCGATTGGCCCAAATTTGTACGTGTAGTAGAAATAGTACGTGTAGTTAACAAAACTCAACGCGTAGCGTATCGCAGCACTGCATGTAGTCATTTATTTGAAACGTGTACACATCTACTCCGTTGGGAGGTGGAGTCTGACGTCAGTCTCTCAAGAGCTCCAAACTTTAAGGTGCACAGCTAATATTAATATATAAGGGATCATTACAGCGCCCAGATTTAAAGCAAGGAGACCGATTCCATACTGCAAACTTGTCATGTGACCGAGTCAGAGGGGATTCCGTGACGTACAGTTAAGGATACGTCGCCTTTCAAAGAAAACAAAATCAAAAAACAAACGCCAGAAGCATACAGAGAAGAAATATACTACTTAAATGTACCGGCTGACAAGGCGTTGACCATAAAAAGTAAGTTGCATTTGTTGTTGTTTGAGTTTAGTTTTTTTGTGTCGCTCGGGTGCGGCAGACCCAGGCTTTGTTTATAAAATGAACACGGCATGGCGGGGATCAACAAGACCGATTCAATTTCCTTTGAACTCAGCCCTGTGACAAACAGCCTCTGCCTGCTGCTGTATTACTGTCAGCCACAGTGTTTCCAGCGCGGTCAATGCTTTCTGCACCAGCACAGGTACATGATGTTATCGCTATAGCTGTACTGAAAGTTACACCATAGCCTTTTCAGCACGATATATTCATTTATTATTTATAAACAAATGAATTGGCGTTGCCGCATGGTATAGGCATTGTGTACTAGCACAGGCATGTGACACACACTGCGGTAAAGTGACCACATATACGTGATATATTAAACAGTATATTGCATGATCTGTAGTGCGTGTACGTGTGGTATCGTTTGTGTCGCTGTTCTGAGTGCCTGCGCACGGGTGTGGTAGAGGAGCGTGATCGCGTCCTGACTCCAGTGTGCTTGTGAAGGGTCTTCATTTCAATATTAATTCATACTGCACTGCGATATCGAATCACCCGCCACACAGTTTAACTTGTGGTGACATTAAACTAAAACTCTAACATGGGCAGGTTTTAGAGTTTTATTGTAAAAAGGTATTGACCTAATTAAAAAAGAACTCGACACGTACACAAACTTACTTAATAACAAAACTAATCTTTTATAAAAATATGAATGCGTCGTTGCCTCCCCTGTATGCTGTTTTTGGGGGGGTGGACAGAATTGGCAATGTTTGAAAAAACGTAATTTGCTATTCCCAAGAATGGAAAACCAGTAGCCCTATAACGATGGTTCCAATTGAAGGCTGTGCAGACGCCAGTGTTTTATACAGCAGTATGAAGCCATGCTATGCAGAACACCAGTTACACATGCAGTGTCTATCTGTGCTGACAACTGACAGGGCTGCAGTCATGATAGGATCTGACAGGCTTCATAAAGGTAAATATACTTGAGATCCTTGTGTTGGAATATTGTTTCAAAATTTGTATAATGCAACAAAAATATATTAAAAGGGTTAATGCATGGCCGAAGGTTTCTCGCTGATAATTTACCCTTTCTCATCAAAACAGCAAGTTTCTCAATATCAAAAAAAGCAGCTTAAAAAAATCAGCTTCAACTCGCCCAGTTTCATCCATCATTCTTCAAACCGGACTCTATAGGTTAGGCAGGTAAAAGTCCTCCAGTATTATGAGGTTATTACAAGACATTCTGTGTCCCTTCAATAGGAAAGCCACCCCTGCTGTTAAGGCCAGATTGTGTTGGCCCCTTGAATGGCATTAGTAGCACTGTATAGAAATACATGCATTTCTTTTTCAGCTGTTAAACAGAATCCCGTGTGCTGCCATGGACAGTGTGGAGATGGAGTCTGTCCAGATTAAAGAGGAGTTCCCTGAACTTGAACTTGTCCCCATTAGAGTGGAGTTCTCTGGGCTGGCTTCCCTCCCCATTAAACAGGAGCTCTGTGAGATGCAATGTGACAGCAGTCAGTCAGAGGTCTCTGAGATTAAAGCAGAGCACAATGAATTGGAGATCCCCCAGACAGAAGAACCCCTTCCTATGAAACAAGAAGAGGTGCTGGAAACTGTCCGTATTAAACGGGAGCCCCCTGAAGTAGAGTTTGACCACATGGAACCAGTGAAGGAAGAATCCGAGGACTTCAAACCAAACATCCCTGAGCTGGAGCCTGTATGCCTGCGGGAGTGTAGCGTGGTGCTGGAGAGAATCTGCGTGAGAGAGCAAGGCGCTGGAGAGGAAGGCTCTCCCAACAGCACGCAAGGAGGTGGAAAGGAAGACGGGCGCTCCCATTCAAAATACAGTCTAGTAGGTGAGTGACTCCCAGTAGCTGTGACATTGTCATTCTAGATTGCGTGATATCCACAGTGTGGTTGAGAGGGAGGGAGGGAGCATGTAGGTTACATTACTAGCTATTTGTTTTTCCTGTACCACTCTGACCAGTTCAAGATAGGACTTGCAACTGGTGAATAGATATAGATATAATGTTGCCATTGCTCTGGGGGTTGCCAAAATAATAATGACAGGTATGTTATTTAAACAGTTGTAGCAACACATGGGGACGTGTAACTTGTAACTGGATATTTTTCGGAACCCCGCTACTTACTATTTAAGTTTATCTTTGTGTTTTTAAGCCGGTGTAACCCAGTGCAAACCCTCACAGCTGAAATTCACATGCTTGAATCCACTCCACCACCCAGCCACATGCCCTAAGCCTACAAGCAGTCCCTCTTACTTTCTTTCCTGTTCATATTTTCCAGGTTCCAGTCCAGCAGCTAAAGCGAGGGCGGGCAGTGGAGAAGATCCTGACTGTGGGAAAGGTTTAACCCAGTTAGGGAATTTTAAAGCACTTAAGCGAACTCACACAGGAAAGAAACTGTATCGCTGCTCTGCCTGTGGGAAGAGTTTCCATCTTAAACAAGACCTTCAAAAACACCAGCGAGTTCACACAGGAGAGAAACCGTATCGCTGCTCTGACTGTGGGAAGAGTTTCAGTCTGTCAAACAACCTGAAGCAACACCAGCGAACTCACACAGGAGAGAAACCATATTGCTGCTCTGACTGTGGGACGAGTTTCAGTCGGTCAGACAGCCTTGTTTCACACCAGCGTATTCACACAGGTGAGAAACCGTATCACTGCTCTGACTGTGGGAAGAGTTTCAGTCTGTCAAACAACCTTAAAAAACATCAGCGAACTCATACAGGAGAGAAACCATATCGCTGCTCTGACTGTGGGAAGAGTTTCAGTCAGTGTATCCACCTTGTTTCACACCAGCGAATTCACACAGGAGAGAAACCGTATCGCTGCTCTGACTGTGGGAAGAGGTTCAATAACTCAGGATACCTGACAAAACACCAGCGAATTCACACAGGAGAGAAACCATATTACTGCTCTGACTGTGGGAAGAGTTTCAGTCGGTCTGGACACCTTGTTTCACACCAGCGAACTCACACAGGAGGGAAGCCGTATCGCTGCTCTGACTGTGGGAAGAGTTTCCGTCTTAAACAAGACCTTCAGAAACACCAGGAAATTCACAGAGGAGAGAAACCTTAAAGACTATGTTCAATGGGACTTCACTCATGAGGAAAAAACCTTGTATTATGAATCCTTGTGCAATTACTGTTTTGTGTATCATTCTTAAGAGCATGCATTTTAAATGGAACAAATGCTCTTCAGCTCTCTTGCACTCTGATTGTGTCAGAAAGTGGGAGACACGGACACGTCACAAGAGGCTTCTCTGCTGTCAGTTTAACTCAGGCTGTCAATGCAGTCAGTGCCTGGGAGCGGGAATATGCAGAAAGGAAACTATTCTGCACCTCATCTGATGGACGAGTCAGGAGAAATTGATAACTCAGTGTGAGGAATGAGTTTCAGGGTTTAGCATTTAAACTGCATTGACTTGAAAATAAATACATTGATGGGAACAAGTATCCCGACCCCGGTATGTAGCATCCCAGAGACAAGACTGCACCGTCCTTACTGGACAACCGCCTGGAGGGTTTGTCTTGTAAATTCATCACGATTCTAAAAAAATGATAGAGTCCCATGTAGAGTGTTGCGATATGATGATAAAAAGATAATCGCGATTTTAAATTGCGATTATTTTGTCGTCAATAGTTTTAATTAGCGCAGTAATGTATTTAGATGTATTATTTTGCCCGCTCTAAGAAATTCGCATCAACTGGACCGAATGCTAAAAAACTGTAATAGGAACATCCAGTAGATGGTGATAATGAACCTTTCACTGGGTTTTATACAGCTAGAAAAATCTGCAAGAGCAGCACACAGCAAATGTAGCGGGCAGCGAGAACTACAGAAACAAACCCTGTCCTCCTAAACGGATACAAGCAGTTATCTGGTGAGCTTATTGAAGAGGGCTTGCCGATTTGTAAATGAGGCCGAGCTGCTGCTGTTTCAAAGAGCAGGAAACACAACGAATATGTTCACACATTTAGATCACTGCACAGCTACCTCCAGACCCTCATCTCTCCCTACACACCTCGTCCGCCTGCACTAGAAGACTGGATACAAGCAGTGGTGGAATGACCTCTGATGTGAGCAGTTGACCACATTAAGAAGAGGTAGAACTCCTCTGCCGATAAATTGTAAATGAGGTACCGACTGTAATCTGCCTGCTGTCATATCTTGATGTAATCTGATCTGCTGTATTACTGAATTGTATTTTGTCACACTTGTACGAACTACATTGTCATCTTGCTCTTATTGTAATACCTGTACTGTAACACTTGAAATGTATTTGCTACGAGTATAGCCCTGGATAAGCCTGCTAAGAAATAAATAATAATAATAATAATCACACGCTTTATAAAGAATCAACATCGGTGAGGAACACCGTGTTCATTAAAAACAGTGTTAGTGAAACCAGTTCCGTGTATAATAATAATAATCCTAATGCGTTTCAGTATTCCCGTTTTATGATTAAACATTTTAGCTACATAGCCTAAGGAGGACATTTGAACCCTGTTTAATACAGACGCAAGGATATAGCGAGTGTGGCGTCTACTCCAACAGGAAAGTCAATATATTTAAAGGCACGTCTCACTCGCTGTATCCTTGTGGCTGTTTTCGAAATATTTATTTCCAACTAAATATTAGTGTTTTCAAACATGATCTGAATTAACATTGTGTTGATTTAGATCAGCAGTAAAGTCATGAACCGTTTGCATTTCAAACCCCCTGGGTTCTGACTCCTAGCGTTGTTGTTATTGTGATCCTCAAATCTGTTGTCTTCGCAGTTTTTTCACCTATGTATGTATGTATGTATGAATGTATGTATGTATGTATGTATGTATGTATGTATGTATGTATGTATGTATTTCTTTATTTTAAAGTTATGAACAAGACACATTTTATAAAGCTGTAAGGAGAGGCTCACCACAGCTAGTCGGTATTCACATGTTTTCTGTTTATTCATTGGAGTCAAGCTTAGTGCAGGCTGACATGACCAGCTCCATTGAGAAATGCGTTTAACCCAGTAATAGTGTAGCTATTGGATTTGAGAATAAGACATTTAACATCCTTAAATCAGACTAACAATTATGAGAAACCCCCAAACTAATCAGGTAAAAAAACAAAACAACCCCCCTCTTTTATAAGGACTAATCTTGATTAAAATGGCACTTTAGTTGAACTACAGTAAATGATACCCATGTTTTGTAAATGTTTAGAAACTTTTCTGAGTTGTGTATTTTAAAATATTGAGGGTTTTGTAAATATTTGTGGTGTAATTAAGCACCAAGTTTTTTTTCAATTTGGTTTATAATGTTGTAAAACACGTTTTAGCTTAATAAATAGTTACCATTTTAAATCTTTGAATTTTTTTTTGTAGTTCTTTGTAAAGTTTTGCGCTGTATCGCAATTATCATAATAATACCCCACACAATAATCGTCAGAGAATTTTCATTTCGTGGCATCCCTAGTCCCATGGCTGTATTATGACAGTAATGACTGAATACTGCCTGACATGTCGCTTTGCAATGTGCATTGTCCATGCTTGAATTTGTGCTGCTCTTGTAAACTGACCTGAGTAATAGCAGTGTAGCAAACATGTGTACGGATCTTATGTAGAGAAAGTCAAATTGTGTAATCTGAGTTCTAATGAGACTTGACTGTACAATTAAACCTGGTGTATGTTATTATTATTTATTTCTTAGCAGACACCCTTATCCAGGGCCACTTACAATTGTTACAAGATATCACATTATTTTTACATACAATTACCCATTTATACAGTTGGGTTTTTACTGGAGCAATCTAGGTAAAGTACTTTGCTCAAGGGTACAGCAGCAGTGTCCCCCACCTGGGATTGAACCCACAACCATCCGGTCAAGAGTCCAGAGACCCTAACCACTACTCCGCACTGCTGCCCATTTTAATTAACGATGAATTCATTCAAGAAAGTCAAAAAGTTACAAAGCATAACTATACACTAAGGTGACATTGTAACACCTGCAAGGTAGCCCTGAACTCGCCACTGAGGGAATTGCACCCTCAGAATTAAAGGTCTTTTTTTTTCGGAGGGCAAATCAGGGAAGAGAGCAACCAGGACACAGTTGTTGTCAATTAAAATGATGTTTTATTGCACAGAATTAAGAGTTAGCAGCAGATCATTACAATAGCATGAAGGTGCTTTGTACAAAAAACAAAACAAACAAAAAAAAACACAACCAAACAACGGTTTTGTTTAAAATAACAATAAAGATCCGAAGCATAAAAACAACCGGTTTAAAAACAAAACACAAAACGCCAGTGAGTGCAGAGGAGGGGACATCGATAAACATTATTCCCAATGACATCATCATCATCACACCAGCAGCAACAAGTACCAGGTTTACCTCTCCTACACACACGCACGCACGCACGCACGCACGGACGGTCGGTGGATGTCCATCCCGGAAAATTAAAATCAAGGGGTATTTATAGTCAGGTGCGTATTAGTTTCAATTGCCGGGTGCTACAAAATCAATCAAAGTGCCCTATCAAAGAAAACGAGCACAAATCAAACTAGATGGTAACTTTACAAGTAAAGTTGTGGGGCTTGCTTTATTGGGGAAGTGGTCAAAGTAGCTGATTTGTGTCAAAAGTCACATTGTTTACTGTCTCATGTTTAGAATGTGCTAGAATTTGAAATTTCTCAAAGTTCTATGACAGTTAATTCAACAGTGGGAAGTAGCCTACTGAAAGAAGTTGATGCGGTTACTAAAACAGCTGTACCTCTTGATTGGTAGACGCCATTCCTGTTCTGATTTCATATTTGAATAGCCGAGAAGTAGAGGAAGATTTCATTTCCTCTAAGTATTTGTCTAACTTGTTGGGAAAGTGGACAAAACAGCAGTTATTTCTAAAAGTTCACAGAAAACGTAGTTGGTGCGGTTACTAAAACAGCTGTACCTCTTGATTGGTAAAAGTTATTTCTGTTTTGATTTCAGATTTGAATAGCAGAGAAGTAGAGGAAGATGTCATACCCTCTAACTTTTTGTCTAGCTTGTTGGGAAAGTGGTCAAAGTAGCTGATTTGTGTCAAAAGTTACATCGTTTATAGTAAATAGAATGTTGGAAGTCTGGGATTTTTCAAACAATGGGGAGCTTTAGAATGTTGAAAAAAGTCCCATTAAAGTGAATGAAGATGGACAAAAAAAGAACAAAAAGCTTAATAGTTTAAAAAGTATAAAAGATATCAAAAAGTTGTTTACAAGCACACTATTCCAGACCGGTCTACATGTTTTAAAGTTTGAACGGCGTTTCTAGCTTAAATGGTGTAAGAGGAGTAGCGTTTATTAATTTATTTGTATATTTAGTGGGGCTTCGCAAGCCCCACTAAATATACAAATAAATAAATAAATAAATAGTGCAAAATAAAATGTGAAATAACGGGTCATGTCGACCCCGTTACAGTAAGATTATATACAGTAGAACCGGTAAACGCATATACAAAGTATATATAATGAAGTTATAATGAACCGGTAAACGCATATACAAAGTATATATAATGAAGTTATAATGAACCGGTAAACGCATACACAAAGTATATATAATGAAGTTATAATGAACCGGTAAACGCATACACAAAGTATATATAATGAAGTTATAGTGAACCGCTAAACGCATATACAAAGTATATATAATGAAGTTATTATGCAGAAGTACATCACTAAAACATCCACGCATAGTGTTGTATTGTTGAACTGTTTCAGAATTTAAACATGTATGTGTCTGTATTACTTTGCCGTATCTAGTTTGTAATTCAAAGGAAAAATGACACGCCTCGAAGTCGATTCACACCCCCTGGCTAGGTGGCAGTAGCACATGCAGTGAGGATTGGATCTGGTTGCTACTCGCTTCTTTATCAGCCAGCGCTCCTCTCTTGTTTTGAGCCGCGGCTGCTCCAGCGCAGGACCTCTTGAGAAGCTGCGTGGCTGCGCAGCCGCTGAAGCCCGTGGATGCGTGACCTGGTGACGTTGTTTCTGGATGAGGTCACGCAGACGGCGATCAGGTTTTGCGCAGACTTAGGGAAGTCTGCGTGTCGTGAACGCAGCAGAGTTTCAGTTTGCACGGAAGAGGGGAGCCATTTTTAAGAGGTGAGAGAATAACATTACAATATAAAGCGTTTACTATAGCCTATCAGTCTACCTCTTAAGTGATAGAGTGTATATTGTATGGACAGGTAGCGTTTAGAAATGTATGTGGGTGGGGATAATAATATACCTGTTAGATAATTAGTTACGTTACACTTCAGTTGAATCATTAAAAAGACGAAATTCTGCCACAATTCTCATCCATACGATTTATTAGGTCATTTAAAAAGCAATACAGAGTGTGCGGATGATAAAGAATCCATAGAGATATCTGTAATATATAGACACGATGTTTTCTTTTATCATTACTGAATATCGGAAGCTTGACGGCTCTGCGCAGTAGATGCGCACGTGACTTCACAAGCACCCAAACAAAAACAAATCTAACGACCCCCCGGCTTTCCTCTCAACACCCAAACAAAAACAAATCTAACGACCCCCCGGCTTTCCTCTCAACACCCAAACAAAAACAAATCTAACGACCCCCCGGCTTTCCTCTCAACACCCAAACAAAAACAAATCTAACGACCCCCCGGCTTTCCTCTCAACACCCAAACAAAAACAAATCTAACGACCCCCCGGCTTTCCTCTCAACACCCAAACAAAAACAAATCTAACGACCCCCGGCTTTCCTCTCAACACCCAAACAAAAACAAATCTAACGACCCCGGCTTTCCTCTCAACACCCAAACAAAAACAAATCTAACGACCCCCCGGCTTTCCTCTCAACACCCAAACAAAAACAAATCTAACGACCCCCCGGCTTTCCTCTCAACACCCAAACAAAAACAAATCTAACGACCCCGGCTTTCCTCTCAACACCCAAACAAAACAAATCTAACGACCCCCGGCTTTCCTCTCAACACCCAAACAAAAACAAATCTAACGACCCCCCGGCTTTCCTCTCAACACCCAAACAAAAACAAATCTAACGACCCCCCGGCTTTCCTCTCAACACCCAAACAAAAACAAATCTAATGACCCCCCGGCTTTCCTCTCAACACCCAAACAAAAACAAATCTAACGACCCCCCCCGGCTTTCCTCTCGACTTTATTCACTAGCCTCTTGCTCGCTTTGTAATCCGCAATTTCATTAGACCCCCGATTAGAGCAGAGAGGAAAGGTGAGGGTCATTCGGCCCAATATGTCTTAAATAAATGTCTTAATAATTTTATAGTCTTCCAATTTCATTGCGTTAATTGACCCAATAAATCTTAAGGACGGGAATTCTATTAAATTTGGGCTTTTTACAGAGTTGGCTGAAGTGTAACGAAACCAGGTAATTTACTGAATACACTTGATAACAACAACAGCAACTAGAAAGAATGAAAAAATACGCCGTCATTCTGATTTGTGAAACGCAGAGGAAATGTGGCGTTTCCGTGTTTATAAATAAGTATTTGTATTTAATAGCAGTACCATACTTCATCACATTCCTATTTATCAGGCGCATTTGATTTATATTCTAGTTTAGTTTAATTTTTCATGCAGTTAGCGATTGATTAAATTATTTTAAAACCAGTCCTGCGCACTATAACGTTTAGTCCTACATAATTTACTTTCTTAGTTTTAATTAAGCAGTTTATTCTGAATTTATATTAACTGATTTTGCTGTAATACATATTAATATTTGATGTTTTTTAAATTATTTTGTGACTCGCTACATTACAAATGTGTAATTGGTGTTGTAATAAGCAGTTATTTTGTGTCGATCGTTTATAGAAACTTTTCATCAGCAACCAGACCTACCCAATCCGCTTCCCCAGCCCAGGGAATTGCGTTAACCATGTGCGCCTGCTTTAGAATGAATTAAAAACAAACAAACAAAAATCTTTGTTTTTAAACAGCACTAGATGCATATATGATGTTTGAAAGCAACACATGTATTTTTTTTTTAATGTAGTCGGGTGAGCTTGTTTTAAACATGACGGTGCTCCTGCTTGATATCTCATGCCCTGTCCAGAGGTGAATGTTTGTGTGTTTCTGATTGGCTGCTGTCAGTAACTAGACACACGGGGTGAGACTGGCCAGCAGCTTCTCAAGCCAGATCAGCAGAACATTCCTGAATGCCTCGCGTTTCCTGCACGTCTGTGATCCCTTAAAGATTATTCAGCGTCAACACGTGACTGTTTCTTTTCATTCTTTTAGTTGTGCGATCAAGATCATCCAAGTGTCAAAAATGACCCAAGTGATGGAAACCACATTGTAAGTTTTTTGTTTGTTCGTTTGGTTAATCCTGTACTGCAATAAACCAAGATTACTTCTACTTGTATTGGTGACTTCAAATGTTAAATGTTTGCTAGAAACGAAATCATTGTATTTTTTATCTTGCTCTTAATTGTATTATTACTTGTACTGTGATTCTTGAAATGTATTTTTGACGACTGTAAGTCACCCTGGATAAGGGCATCTTCTAAGAAATTAATAATAATAATAATAATAATAATAATAATAATAATAATAATAATAATAGTTTTGTGTCTGTTCATTAATTTATATATATTTCTAATTTTTTTTTTAGGCTAAATTTAAGTTTGGCTCGTGAGTCAAGCTCTTCAAGGTAAGGTCCCATTTACTCTTTTCAGTGACTCTTCATTCCCACTATCTAGGAGACTGACGCATCCTTGCTTCTTCTTTGAAACACGGTATTGCGGTAGAGTTAACACAGGATAGCCACATTCATTGTTACCATGGAAATGAATTATCTTTGGGATTGGTAACTAAATGGGTCTGCGCTGCTCTAGAATAATATAAAAAGCTTTGTTTGGAAACAGGACTGGATAAATCCACTTCGCTCGCATCTCGTCTTGTCTTTTGAATCAGTAAAAGATTATTGTAGCTGTTTAAGTGATGCAGTCGTTGATTGTACTGGCAGTGACCCATCCCAAAAAGTTTGTTCTGAAAGAGAAAAAAAAACTTGTGAAGCAAGTGAAACACCCAATTAAAATGACAATGCTGTTTTTATAATTAAGACCGGAGCTTCCAGCTTGGATACCTTGATAACTAAAGACCTCATCAAGCCCTGAGATCGATGAAAGCCATGCCCCACTTTCATTTCTCAAGACCTCATCAAGCCCTGAGCTAGATGAAAGCCATGCCCCTCTTTCATTTCTCAAGACCTCATCAAGCCCTGAGCTAGATGAAAGCCATGCCCTGCTTTCATTTCTCGAGACCTCATCAAGCCCTGAGCTAGATGAAAGCCATGCCCCACTTTCATTTCTCAAGACCTCATCAAGCCCTGTGCTAGATGAAAGCCATGCCCCACTTTCATTTCTCAAGACCTCATCAAGCCCTGAGCTAGATGAAAGCCATGCCCCACTTTCATTTCTCAAGACCTCATCAAGCCCTGAGCTAGATGAAAGCCATGCCCCACTTTCATTTCTCAAGACCTCATCAAGCCCTGAGCTAGATGAAAGCCATGCCCCGCTTTCATTTCTCAAGACCTCATCAAGCCCTGAGCTAGATGAAAGCCATGCCCCACTTTCATTTCTCAAGACCTCATCAAGCCCTGAGCTCGATGAAAGCCATGCCCTGCTTTCATTTCTCAAGACCTCATCAAGCCCTGAGCTAGATGAAAGCCATGCCCCACTTTCATTTCTCAAGACCTCATCAAGCCCTGAGCTCGATGAAAGCCATGCCCCACTTTCATTTCTCAAGACCTCATCAAGCCCTGAGCTCGATGAAAGCCATGCCCCGCTTTCATTTCTCAAGACCTCATCAAGCCCTGAGCTCGATGAAAGCCATGCCCCGCTTTCATTTCTCAAGACCTCATCAAGCACTGAGCTCGATGAAAGCCATGCCCCGCTTTCATTTCTCAAGACCTCATCAAGCCCTGAGCTAGATGAAAGCCATGCCCCACTTTCATTTCTCAAGACCTCATCAAGCCCTGAGCTAGATGAAAGCCATGCCCCGCTTTCATTTCTCAAGACCTCATCAAGCCCTGAGCTAGATGAAAGCCATGCCCCACTTTCATTTCTCAAGACCTCATCAAGCCCTGAGCTCGATGAAAGCCATGCCCCGCTTTCATTTCTCAAGACCTCATCAAGCCCTGAGCTAGATGAAAGCCATGCCCCACTTTCATTTCTCAAGACCTCATCAAGCCCTGTGCTAGATGAAAGCCATGCCCCACTTTCATTTCTCAAGACCTCATCAAGCCCTGAGCTAGATGAAAGCCATGCCCCACTTTCATTTCTCAAGACCTCATCAAGCCCTGAGCTAGATGAAAGCCATGCCCCGCTTTCATTTCTCAAGCCTTGGAGACTTGTACTGTGTGCATTGAGGGACAAACTCCTGGCAGTTTGACCTGTCCAGTCTTACACTGTATGAAGAAGTCTCCTGGGGCCAAGGAACTGAGACTGCAAGTGGTCATGCATTTTCATGTAGCTTCGGATTTTAACTCCTGCCAGCATTATTAATGATGTAGGAGGGGGAAATCAGGACTCAGAAATAAGCCTCTTTGCTGGAATTTCTTTTCAAGTGAGTCATATCTTCTTCAGACCAGCTCTGAGGGTGAGCTGCTCTGAGGAGTGGCATCGATAACTGAACCTGTCTACTTGGATGATGAACCCCCTGTTATCATACAGTAGATGCAAGGCTGATTTCAGGAAAGTTAGTGTAGAAGGTGGTGTTGCTGTAATTCACAAAGCGTTTGCTTTATTAAACAGATTTAAGAGCTAATCGCACAACAGCGTTTATTCACTGCGTTTATTATGCCCGATGTTTCGCTGTGATTTTTGTATTCAGACTGTAATGCCAGTTGTGGGCCAGATATCACAGGCAAGATGGGGACACGTGATTCTAGCAGTGCAGAAGTATCCTGTGTATGATAAGCAACACAAGAAATATCTCGATAAAGAATACAAACAGAAATTATCGGAAAATATAATTTGAGGAAATCGAATTCCAGGTAAAGCCCTATGTTTGGTATGCAAATTGCACCTGATCCATATTGCCTTCAGATTATGTCCAAATTTAGCAGGATAGGGTGGTCATCGCTGCACTTTTCATCCAAAAATCAAACCTGTTTTGATATTTTTTCACAGCAAGTACACTCAAGTATGAAAGGTAGTACTCAATTCCATAGGTTTGGTTTTTTTACCCTAGAAAACACAGTGAATAGATGCTATAGTGTGAATAGCCCTTTTAATCAACCTATAACTTACTGAACTGATCAAAGACTTTCTAAAGACTTTCATAGTACAGTTTTAATATTTAAATCCGGGCTTTAAAAAACAGAGGCCTGTACCATACCGAGCAGCACTGTTTTAAACATGGTCTGATCCTAATGACTGTGGTTCAAGCAGAGAGAATGGATACTCAAAAAACTCCTTGCATAGTTGGCAGGTTTCATAACATTTTAATGCAGAATTGGTTTGCTATAAAGAATGAGATCACCACATAACTGCACATCCTGATATTTGAGTTGTTTTTGGAATTGCAGCCACCAGGATACCAAATCCATGATCCAGGAGTTCTGCAGCATTAGTAAAGGTAAGTGTAATTGGTCAGATTAATGGAGTGCAATGAATCCAATTGAAATGTTATGTAATATCTTTAAGTGTGATTGATTATATTACTGATGTACAAAACTATGAGCATAACCCAGTCAGGAATAACCCAGGCCACTCTGAAGAAGATGTTATTTTTAGTTTATTTATGCACAGCACAGTAACAGTTCTAAGTACCCACACTCCGGACAGCGCCAGGCAGCACTGCGAGCATTCATTCTTCTTTCTTTCTTTCAGACCCCGACTCCCAAACCCAGGTCAAGAGTAAGTACCTTTTCTTTATATTTCATCCTACAGTTTAACAGTATTGTTGCGCACAGGAAAAAGGGCTTTGTGTCCGTTTGTCATAAACCATGGGGTGGAGGTTCACTCCTTCACACTGCTACATCACAATTGCTTGACTTATTTACTAGTTCATTTATACTGTACTAAAGAACCATCAGTTTAAAATAATGATATACTGTGACACACGTAGTTCTTTGTGTTTTGTCACACAAAACTTTGATACTGGTATTGTACCGTATCTTTTGGTCTTGATCCTTGAAGGTTGACACTCTCTGTTTTTTTTTTGTTTTTCTAAAAAAAGAATACCTTGACAACGTGTCCCAACTCGTAAACAGACACAGACCTCGCACTGTGCCTCTGGAGAAGCCAGAAGGGTATACATTGAGAATTGGGGGGCTAAATGACACAATCTATGCAGAAATGGAGGATGAGCTGGAAGCATGGGAAAAATTCTACCTCCCTGAAAGAGTAGAGATGAGAGTTATCGGTGCCATTGATAACTTCCCGAGTCTGGCTGTGGGGCTGCAGCTGATCATTCTGGCAGGCAGAGATGGCAAGATCTATGCTTATGAAAATGAGGTGTTGCACCAAGCGGCCGACAGCTTGCAGGACCTCTTCAGAAAGGGAATAGAGTTTCCTGGAACCAAAGTCTACAACTATGGGGAACGTTTTGCTCCTATGGTAAGAATATAAAACTAGTCAGAAAGTCAAAGCTGTACTGGCCAGGGTGCTGTGAACACAATGTCCGCGCCTCTCCCCACTGTCCGAGGAGGATGTAGAAAATGGCAACAATTGAGAATGGGGTGTGGTCATTATTCTGAGGGCATGTTGTATATACAGAGGTTCCTGAGCTGGTCTAGGGACCCATTTGAAACATGTCGAGCACAGAACTGATCGCAAGTCATTCATGCAGTATTGATGATAAACACCCATGACTTTAAAGCATGGTGTAGTTATTTCTTAAGCGATCTTCAAATCATCAAGAAAAAAAATATATTAAAAATTGCAATTACATTTTGGCATATTTCTAGAAAAACGCTTTTCCAATTCTGATAAAACTAGACCAGGACATTATTAGCATTTGTAAGTAATTATGAGTATCACAATCTAGGGTTAATGGAATTAGTGTTTGCCTGTTTGTCCATATATTTCAAACCATACTTTCATATGTCTAGAGAAGATCATTTTCAACTATGATGAAACTTGGTCTTGATCATTTACATAAACTATTGACAGTATCATTATCTGGGGTTATATGAAGTCTGTATGAACTTGCATTTCTGCGTGTTCGTACAGTGGATATCATGCCACTGATAACTCGTTTGGAATAGCGAGGATGAATGTCTAACAGGCTTGTTCTGTGTTTTGTCTTTAAGACGGAAGATGAATACAAGAAATTAAGGGACCATGAAGAAGTAAAGAAAATTAAAAAGGAGACCAAGGAGTTCATAAAAAGCTCTGAGGCTGAATTTCTGAAACTTCTGGGCTGCATTAAAAAAGCATAGAATGTATAAAAACTGAGTCTTCTAAAGACCGCAGCGCTCCTCTCAATGTCTGCAATAGATTGCATGCATGCATAGAAATGGGTTGTAATTTATTGAAATGATCACATTTGAGACATTTTTATTTGAGTTGATCAAGGCCATCCCGGAACTAAGGCTAACCGGCAAAGAGAGGATCTGTTTCTTAAGTAATGAAAAGCCAGTGATGTTTAAACTGCTGGCAGGAAGGCTCATCAATAATGAGCATGTTTGAAGAGAGGATCTGTTTCTTTAGTGAAAAGCCAGTGATGTTTAAACTGCTGGCAGGAAGGCTCATCAATAATGAGCATGTTTGAAGAGAGGATCTGTTTCTTTAGTGAAAAGCCAGTGATGTTTAAACTGCTGGCAGGAAGGCTCATCAATAATGAGCATGTTTGAAGAGAGGATCTGTTTCTTTAGTGAAAAGCCAGTGGTGTTTAAACTGCTGGCAGGAAGGCTCATCAATAATGAGCATGTTTGAAGAGAGGATCTGTTTCTTTAGTGAAAAGCCAGTGGTGTTTAAACTGCTGGCAGGAAGGCTCATCAGTAATGAGCATGTTTGAAGAGAGGATCTGTTTCTTTAGTGAAAAGCCAGTGGTGTTTAAACTGCTGGCAGGAAGGCTCATCAATAATGAGCATGTTTGAAGAGAGGATCTGTTTCTTTAGTGAAAAGCCAGCAGTGTTTAAACTGCTGGCAGGAAGGCTCATCAATAATGAGCATGTTTGAAGAGAGGATCTGTTTCTTTAGTGAAAAGCCAGTGGTGTTTAAACTGCTGGCAGGAAGGCTCATCAGTAATGAGCATGTTTGAAGAGAGGATCTGTTTCTTTAGTGAAAAGCCAGCAGTGTTTAAACTGCTGGCAGGAAGGCTCATCAATAATGAGCATGTTTGAAGGCTCCTCCTTTCATGTCTCATAAACTCACCTGGATTACATCCTGATTTTTAGCCATACAGTTGCTCTCTTTGGTCCTGAAAAGATAATTGTCCCACAACTGCAATGGCACTCAAAACGTTTTGTATTTAAGAATATATTTTTTACTGAAAAAAATGCTAAACTGGTGTTGCTGATGCTTTCTGTATCAATAAAGAACATTTTATAAACAATTGCTCTCCTGTCTTCTTTATACAGTATTTACTGCATTTATAAACAACATCAGTCAACCTAGCTATTTGCACCATGCTATCTGAAGAAGGCAGAAGCTGAAACGTTGTTTATCTATCACTTCATTGAGTATTTCTAGTGATTGAGGAGTATCCTGTGGGATCCTGATTCTCATTGGACAGAGCCTTTTGCTGTTTTGAAAATCTGCTACAGAATCTATTTACACACAGTACACTGAACACAGCAATTTACAATATGGTAAAGATGATAAAAAACTCATTAAGCACAAAGTAACTTTAGAGAAAGATTACAACACAAATAGGTTAAATCTTATACTGTAAAATAAATAAAAATGGACAGAGGTACTCATATTAGTATATTAGATTAGTGAACAGTCCTGCTGTTTTGAATGGAGTTTCCTATACTGTACTACCATAGTGCTGGTACCAAAATGTGCCGTGTGGCTTTTTGTTTGCCACATGAACACCACATAGGTCCGTCTAACCATGGATTCCCTGAGGTTTCATCCCCCACATTAATCTGATGGGGTTTTCTTTATCCTCTTCAGAGTGGTAACGGATCACGCCAGCATCAAGGTGAACGAATGGCCCTTTCTCGTTCTGCACTTTATGTAAGATTTGATCTTGAAAATCCTAGCAGTTACATGTGAAGCACACCACAGAGTTACTCTATAGGAAGCATAACATTATTGCAACAACAATGTTATAGTAATCTATTAGACCTCTGAGAACAGTATGCTCTTGTATTCTACAGATATTTGGGGATCAGACTCTTTTCTGTGTACTTTCTGTAATTTGTCCATGCATACTTACAGTGAATAAGCGGTACTGTACTTGTATTATTCTCTTGCGCGCCCTGGTGCCTGTAAAATGCCAATTGTATTGCACAACTAGTATACGAGGTGGGGTCGAAAGAAAAACATAGAGAAGTTTACAACACAGATGGGTGTCTATTGGCAATTTGTGACAGGTCTACCATGTTCATTTAAGTTTCTTTAAGCGCAGGTAAACATCGTTTTTCTGCCGTTTCTATTCGTTTATCGTGTACAACATTAGTCTTACAGTAAGGTTTCCACCCTCTTTACAGGAAGTGCCGTGCATCTGTTTCGTTTTCATACTTTATTTGATTTTGAGCAGGGCGGAAGAAGTGTTTTTGTAAGTACAGTAGTGTTCAGTATTGTGTTTAAGGTTTTGACAGAGCTTCTCGTTTAGATGCATTCTAATGCTGTGCTACAGTTTGAGATACAAGAGGGAAACAAATACCACGGGGTTTACTTTTAGCAACATTTTTAACAAGAACCCATTTAGCGCTGCACCTGTCGGTTGTAGAGATGTGGCTGCATTAGTAAACATGTTCAGCACTGCAGTTGAATCTCATTTTAGTACATTAAAGCCTAGCATACTGAAATAATATATCTGAAGCCTTTTAGGATATTTTGGGGTGTTTTTTTCACTTTATATTTCTTTAAGTAGTCTTAATATTAGTTATTTCAAAATGCCAGGAAGTGTATTTTGTGATTTCACATCTGAAGCGTGCATTGATTAAGCACTAGATTGCGACCAGTTTGTAAACGTGGACGAAAAAACAAACAAATAAAGCCCCTTTGTTCACGGTTTTATAATTGTTTTCATATGTCCGGATGTCCAATTTTATGAATATTGCTTCTTGAGAGTATTTTAATAGAGTTTTATAAATGGCGCATGCGCATCCTCTTATTTCTTTTGTCTGCAGTGCAGAATTGAGAACCGCGGCCATGGCACATGTAAGTATATTTTGTTGTACCTGTATAGTATTATCACTCCCGCATATTGTACGTACCTTTAAATGTGTCCCCAGCTGCTAATATTATTCTTAGGGGTTCTCAGACTGTGAGGCGCGCCTCCCTAGCCGAGGCTTTTAGTTTAGATTAGTAGTGTTCAACCTTTTTTAAAACTGTACCCCTTCTGTCTGAAGATGTCAGCTCAAGTACCCTTTACAATGTTGATGTATTGAATGGTACCACAGTTGCAGTACAAATACAAGTAAAGACAGAAATAATCTGATTAACCAGTTGTTTTCATTTCCTGTTTATTTAATATTTATAAAATGGGTTGGGAGATATCTGCATCCTGATTGGCTGATAGGCATTCCAAGCTATTGAATTATTACAGTGCAACCAATGGGTAAAAAACAAGTCCCAGCAACTAAGACTTTTGACAAACAGATATTATTGCACAGAGAGGTTTAAAAATATATATTTTGAATTGGCCGCCATTTCCCCCATCAATAAAAACAATGTCAGACTACCTCCATGTAAATTTTAACTTGTTTGGTGACTCCAGTGTCCGCACATTCCTGGAGGATTTAGACCACAACAGTTCGGTAACGGAACCGACATCAATAGGCCTAATTATAAAAAAAAGGTCAGGAAAAAAATGAAACCGTGAGAACTACAAGACAGCTCTCTGTCAGTACTATCAGAGGAAAACACCATGCGCCAGACAGAATGGGCTATGAAAGTTTTCTGTGATTAACTGAAAAGAACATTGACATTGATTTAAAAGCAAAAACATCACAGCAGCAGCAGCAGCAGCAGCTCCATCTACTGGACAAAACCCAGACATACAAGTTGAAACAGTGAATGGCAACATCCAGTTCAATATCTACAAAGCCTAAACAAGAACCTATTATCGAAGCCCCAAAAATGAAATCCTACAAAAAGGTTTAAAATCCAATGTTTTTTTGTTAACAATTTTAGTTACTGAGGAACTACTTCTTCTCTCAGTGGAAGGTTACACAAATAAACATTATTTTTTAAAAAGTTTAAAGACGTCTTTATTTACCAACAACAGCACACTCATAGACCCATTTTATAATAGCAATAATACTCTCCAGGGTCTGTGTGTTATCAGGAGATATCACCTCTTCCTGGGCGGTTGAAGGACTCAACTTCGTCTTGTGCCTCACAACGCACCCAAGGTGTGGTGATAGCTCATGATAACTCACACACCCTGTCATGTATTATTGCTTAATTGCTATGTTCAGTTTTACCGTGTTAAACTTTTATAATGGTCAGTGCGTTGTGTGTGCAGAAGTGTGGCATCTTATACATAATGTATTACATTTGAGTTTTAGTTTTTCAAGTAAAAGAAAAAGGGGGGGGGGATGGGGGTTATTTTTCTTAGCCTTTGTAGGCCCGCTATCACAAATGCACGTCAAACTTATATTTGTACAAGCGCATACAGTGGCTGGAGGTCAAAGCGCATACAGTGGCTGGAGGTCATAGTGATTGGTTCTATAATTATGTTGGTATTATTTAATCACAATATAAAATTAAAATGTTGATCATTTTTTCTATTAATCATAAAGAACCCACCAGCCAAGACACTTGATCCAAGAAGGTAAATCAATTTTTATTATTTTATAACTAACAAAAACTTTTAGCAACATTTTTAACAAGAACCCATTTAGCGCTGCACCTGTCGGTTGTAGAGATGTGGCTGCATTAGTAAACATGTTCAGCACTGCAGTTGAATCTCATTTTAGTATATTAAAGCCTAGCATACTGAAATAATATATCTGAAGCCTTTTAGGATAGTTTGGGATGTTTTTTCACTTTATATTTCTTTAAGTAGTCTTAATATTAGTTATTTCAAAATGCCAGGAAGTGTATTTTGTGATTTCACATCTGAAGCGCATTGATTAAGCACTAGATTGCGACCAAATAAAGCCCCTTTGGTCACGGTTTTATAATTGTTTTTATATGTCCGGATGTCCAATTTTATGAATATTGAGAGTATTTTAATAGAGTTTTATAAATGGCGCATGCGCATCCTCTTATTTCTTTCTTATTTCTTTTGTCTGCAGTGCAGAATTGAGAACCGCGGCCATGGCACATGTAAGTATATTTTGTTGTACCTGTATAGTATTATCACTCCCGCATATTGTACGTACCTTTAAATGCGTCCCCAGCTGCTAATATTATTCTTAGGGGTTCTCAGACTGTGAGGCGCGCCTCCCTAGCCGAGGCTTTTAGTTCAGATTAGTAGTTTTCAACCTTAAAACTGTAACCCTTCTGTCTGAAGATGTCAGCTCAAGTTCCCTTTACAAATTTGCTGTATTGAATGGTACCACAGTTGCAATACAAATACAAGTAAAGACAGAAATAATCTGATTAACCAGTTGTTTTCATTTCCTGTTTATTTCATATTTATAAAATGGGTTGGGAGATATCTGCATCCTGATTGGCTGATAGGCATTCCAAGCTATTGAATTATTACAGTACAACCAATGGGTAAAAAACAAGTCCCAACAAGACTTTTGACAAACAGATATTATTGCACAGAGAGGTTTAAAAAAATATATTTTGAATTGGCCGCCATTTTTCCCACCAATAAAAACAATGACAGACTACCTCCATGTAAATTTTAACTTGTTTGGTGACTCCAGTGTCCGCACATTCCTGGAGGATTTAGACCACAACAGTTCGGTAATGGAACCGACAGCAATAATTATAAAAAAAGGTCAGGAAAAAATGAAACCGTGAGAACTACAAGCCAGCTCTCTGTCAGTACTGCTGAAATGAATACAACTGAAGCCAATAAAGAAGAGCGGAATACTACAAAAGTAACCGCCTGGGCTGTGTCCATTTTTAATGATTGGTCAGCACAACCAAAAAATAATATGGACTGGAAAACTGCACCTAAGACTGAAAGAAACACAGTTTTAATACGATTCTTTGCTGAAGTGATAACATCAGCTGACACACAGTATTCAGTTAGCAGCTACACAAGCTTGCGAGCTGGCCTGAATCGTGTTTTAAGTTCTCCCACAGTGGGATGATCTATAAACCTAATTTCAGATACCCACTTTAAAACAGCAAACTGCATCTTCATTTCTGTCCTGAAAACTTACACACGACAACAAAAAGACAAGTCACAACATCACCCTGCTGTATCCCAAACAGACTTAAACTTAAATCATCGGTACTCTGGACGAGTTATAGCCCAACTCATTTTATAAGGTAGTTCAAGAAGCTATTGAGCACCAGCTGAGAAAGACAGCAAGTCCTGGAGTTACATGCTCTCTGCAGTACCGTCGTCAACTCATAAACACAAAGCAGAAACAAACTCCCCTACTCGCCAAACAGTGCCACCTACTGCATAATCTGTCCAACTGTGTGACCAGCCATTGAATTGAGAAAACTGTACATTCCCTGGTACAGTCAACTTCATGAGATAAATACTGAAAATATTCTGATCATTTAATTTATTTGAATTAATTTGTTTATCTATTAAATTCATTGGAACTGTTACATTTATTGGAACTATTTCTCCTAGCATAGTAATATATTTAGGGAAAAAAACTATATTAATTTTTAAATAAACAACGTGTTATAGCTTTATTTCTAAAAACTAGTAACCCATTTTCCAAGATAAGCTCCATCTACTGGACAAAACCCAGACATACAAGTTGAAACAGTGAATGGCAACATCCAGTTCAATATCTACAAAGCCTAAACAAGAACCTATTATCGAAGCCCCAAAATGAAATCCTACAAAACGGTTTAAAATCCAATGTTTTTTTGTTAACAATTTTAGTTACTGAGGAACTACTTCTTCTCTCAGTGGAAGGTTACACAAATAAACATTATTTTTTAAAAAGTTTAAAGACGTCTTTATTTACCAACAACAGCACACTCATAGACCCATTTTATAATAGCAATAATACTCTCCAGGGTCTGTGTGTTATCAGGAGATATCACCTCTTCCTGGGCGGTTGAAGGACTCAACTTCATCTTGGGCCTCACAACGCACCCAAGGTGTGGTGATAGCTCATCATAACACACACATCCTGTCGTGTATTATTGCTTAATTGCTATGTTCAGTTTTACCGTGTTAAACTTTTATAATGGTCAGTGCGTTGTGTGTGCAGAAGTGTGGCATCTTATACATAATGTATTACATTTGAGTTTTAGTTTTTCAAGTAAAAGAAAAAGGGGGGTATGGGGGGTTATTTTTCTTACCCTTTGTAGGCCCGCTGTCACAAATGCACGTCAAACTTATATTTGTACAAGCGCATACAGTGGGTGGAGGTCATAGTGATGCACATGTGTTTGTTTCTATAATTATGTTGGTATTATTTAATCACAATGTAAAATTAAAATGCTGATCATTTTTTCTATTAATCATAAAGAACCCACCAGCCAAGACACTTGATCCAAGAAGGTAAATCAATTTTTATTATTTTATAACTAACAAAAACAGCATGGAAATAACAAGGAGTTATACATGGATAGACAGGTTGGGTGGACAGGTGGTCATACAGATCTGTGGTGCCATCAAATGGGATCCTAACAGCGCGCCTCTGTGGTGTGTAAAGCAGAAACACAAATGCCATTTACTGTTAACTTTTTTAATCAATGGAAGTAATCAGCAAAATAAACAACTATCTGCATTCTAGCATTTGACAAATATTATCTACTGTAAAGGAAGTGACGATTTCTGAAGATGTGGTTGTAATAGAATCCTATACATTATATACATTTAAAATAAAATAAAAAGTTTTTGGAATGAGGTTAGAACATAACATCACTTGCTTACTTGATCTTTCAGACAGGAACTTTCAATAAAAAATAAAGGATTCTGAAGCCCTGGTGAAATCTGGGACCAGGTTCATCCTGAAGTTTCTGAAAATTTACACACAGCATAAAACACTCGTCCGAGGACACATGGCTGAGGTGAGGCTGTATAAATACGGTCTTTGTAAAGCCGTAGCATCCCATTCAGTTTTACACTGATATAATGAATGTGCTGGGTGATTCTCTCATTATGAATTGTTCACAGTTCAGACTGGACTGCAGCTCTAAGCCTCATGAATGTAGTGCCTTTGAATAACCTGGCAGTTTTCCATTGCATTCTAGCCCTTTGTAAATGGGTATTGAGTTACTCTGTCTCTGTGTTGTTTTTAAGCTTTTTATCTGTAAACTGTCTCTGTTTGTCTCTTCACCAGGTGCTACACAGCATCTTTTTTGGGCAACATTAATGACGTGAAAATTGATCCAATGAAATTCTTTACCGACATAGTGGGGGAAAAAATTAAGAAAGAATTTCCAGAAGCGTTTGAGAAATACAAAACCCACCTGCCGACCCGCACGCCTTTTTCCATCCTACTTGACGCGGTCAGTATAATCTTGCAAACTGTCACTGATATTGTCCTGCCCTCTGTCTCATCCACTTGCTATGTTCAGCAATTCAAGTTCAGTCAGATAGAAACATATTTCTTGAAGCTTGGACTAGACAAATACTACGTTATATCTGCACCACATTCTTTGGCCTCATCTTTCGAGGTATCCCTGCCCATAAATGAGCTTGCTGATAAGTGGAGAGACTGACCGTAGGGAAGCTATGGGCAGGGGGGCAGGATAGATGCCCTCCCTCTTAGACGATGCCATAAAGACAGATGAAGGCTGCGGAGGAGGAGACGAACTTTGACGCACAGCAGGGACGTAATAGATTGATGCAAGAGACAAATCCCTTTCTACTGATCATTGGACGTGTTGTTTATTCAATGGCAAATGAGATACCAGCTAATAGACTGAATCATGCTGGGTATTGGAGGTGCCTACAATATGCTTGATGTTTCTGAGATTTGATCTAGATTAAGAGAGAGTTCCCTGCCTGAACCACCTCTTTGTTAATTGACATTGTCCTGCCCTCTGAGACATCCACCAGCAGTTACAGTGGAGATCTCTTCCTCTGTCTGACACATGTCTGTGGCTTTTTACAACCAAATCCAATGATTTTTCCTTTTAAAATGCAGGTTGTGCTGATTAAAGGCAATCAAAATCAAAAAGACGTGATGGAGTATCTGTCGGCTTTATTAAAAGAACTGAGTGTGCCAAAACCAAACAAGGCGACACATTCAAACTATTACACCTTGGAGGCCACTGTCATCTGCATTTGTCATTATGAAAGGAATGGGCTAAAAGGTCAGAACCCTAACCCCAACTTCTATGGAGGCTCCTTGTCCTGCAAGGGGTTGAAAGAGCGAAAGGTCATGATCGGCGCTTCGTGTCTGGAACCGTGGACCCCAGCAGTGGCGTATGCCGTGGCCTTTGCAGATGAAGGTGCTTACATCAAGCTTCCAAAAGAGGTCATAAGCGAAGCTTTTCAAAGAGACTTGAACACAGACAGCTATCTGGAAAAAGCTCCATGCACAAACTGCATTACTATATTCAGAGGGGTCTCATTCAAGCCTTGTTATACAGGAAACAATAAAAAAGAACCCTGGCCGTATGGCAACTGCGCTGAAACAGAATCTCTCAGCAAGCTCCTCAAGGCAGATCTAACACTCCGTGAACAAGTAGAAGTTCATAATAAAACGGGGATCGTTCACCTAGGCCTTGAAACACAGCAAAACATTCACAGCAAAGCCACAGAGACGCTGGTTAAGCAGCTTCCAGAGGGAAGGTTTGTGGTTCCTAGCAATGTGTTTCAGTTCTTCAACTCTTAACCCTCTCCCACTCGCAGATTTAACATGTTATTAATTAGAATTCACTGCTGGTTGTATTCTAATATATACTGACTCATATGTACTCAGTTATCCTGCTTGCATATTCATGTTGTTTGGTTAATGATTTAAGATCATTATTTCCTAGAGGAAAACACAAGCTACAGACAGTTGATTAAATGCAATTCTTTCTATGTAATCATTATTTACACTGAAGCTAAAATATTATCTGAATATTATTGATTGCTCATTTATGCTATTTTTATATGAATCTTTTCTACTTTTGTACCGTCTCTATTTTCTGTCTCAGTCAAATTCATAAAAGATATAACGGTGTTGTGTAATTCACTGTGAAGTATTTTAAGAGTCAATGTTAGGGTGCAGGCGTTGATGCACATAAGCAGGGTGAAAGCAGATGTGGGTGTGGGTTTTTGAGAGAGGTTACTGTGTGTGATGAGGAGCATCCTGTGGAACCACGTACCCGGGTCACCCTGGGTTAACTCGGGCTGACCCGGGTCAGCAGCGACCCACCCCAGGGTCGACACGCTTTGACACCATGAGCCAGACCGCTGCAGGAATGTCATGGAGCAATGAAGCAGCATGTGCTCTGATCAACATTTGGGCCGACGATTCAGTGCAGAGAAGCTGGGTTTCCAGGTCATTGCGTTTGCACATTGTGGACTTGCTTCTGTGAGCCTCGGTCGACTGTGCTTGTGAAATGGCTTAGCCAACCCGCATGACACCGGGTTGAGACCCAGGTAGGCTCGGGACCCGGGTTGGAGTGCCAGTGTGAAAGGGGCTGCAGTTACTGAAGTTGAAGAAGAAATCTCCAGTCCTGACCTGAAAGAGTGCTCCTGGTTCAGGTAGATATGGCCACCTATCCTGTAAGCTCATCACTAGTAGACAACTATATTTAGTCTAGAAATATATGTTGTAATAATTGTTGTGTTTCTGTATTGCTAATAACCAATGAGTATAATCAAATATGTAATCAAATAAATAAACCATGTGATTCGCTTAACCTATTTCCATGACTCAAGTGAAATTATTCCAATAGCGAACAAAGCTAGCCAATCAGCACAATCGGAATGGCCTCCCCCAAACTTCCATCCTCCTAGATTGCTACACTATGCAATATACACACAATATAGATTAGAATAATAATCTTGTTAAATGCTTTTTAAGCTGAACCATTAAACTCTATAAACATTCTCGCATAGTTTGAATTTAGGATTCTGATGGAGAGTTTCAAAAATTAAAAAAGCTGGACAGGGTAAAGGTCAGTGAGTTGACAGGGGTAAAGGTCAGTGAGTTGACAGGGGTAAAGGTCAGTGAGTTGACAGGGGTAAAGGTCAGTGAGTTGACAGGGTAAAGGTCAGTGAGTTGATCTCTGCACCAGGTTTCTGATGAGGGTTGGGTTACTTGGAGGTTCAAACATGTTCCCAGTGGCCTTCTCTCTGCACTGTATTTGTACAGCTTGAATGATGTTCTTTAACAAAGCCACAGTGCCTTATTTAAGGGCCAGCTGTTAATATGATTCACTACCCATTCCATTAGGAGTATCATGGGAGTCTGGAACCAACTCCTCAGTAATGTTGTTGAAGCTGGGATCCTTCAAGAAGCTGCTTGATGAGATTCTGGGAACAATAAGCTACTAACAACCAAACGAGCAAGATGGGCTGAATAATTGTACTCCAAAAAAACAGCAAGGGCGAAAAACATGATTTTTTTTCCTCATGAAACTCGCATTTATACCACACAGGGGAAATGCTGTCCATGGTCTGTCTGTTTGTTTTTTGGATGCTTACTGTAAAATACATGTGTTCTGGTTGACATGCATGTTTGGTAGTTTTGTACCCTTCTGAATACTTCGAGAAGGTTGCCTGTCTTCTCTTTAGGTTTGGTATAAAAGAAAGACTGAAAGGAGGGTTTATTAAGTGATGATCCCTCCCTCAACACTAACCACAGCTTAGCTTATAAAAAAGAGCTTAGACTTCCTCTTAGAGCTTAGATCAGACACGGCTGATTCTTAGACTCTCTCTTCAGATCAGACACAGCTGATTCTTCCCATTAAGAACACTAGCTATGGAGATGGATATTGTCTACTCAGCTCTCAATCTCGGACCTGGCGTGCAAACAGGTAATTACTGAGGGTTTTTAATGCTTGCATTGTCAAATGTGATATCCTTGACATGATGATCGGTGATAAAACAACATTCTCAGATGCCCTTTCCAGAATGATTTGGTGTGTTTCCAATGCCAGCAGGCATGTGGGAATCTGTTTGGATTGTAGGGAGAGTCAGGGAATCATCCATGTGTTTGTAGGGAGCAGATCAGTCAAATAAGGAGCAGGCACATATCTTACACTTTTAAACTCAGTTTTCAGCCTCATGCACAGCAAAGCATAATCAAGCATAGTGAAGCATGGTAAAGCATGGGCAAGCATTGTAAAGCACAGAGAAGTGTGGTAAAGCATAGGGAAGCATTGTAAAGCACAAAGAGGTGTGGCAAAGCATAGGAAAGCATTGTAAAGCACAGCTAATTATGGTAAAGCATAGGGAAGCATTGTAAAGCACAGAGAGGTCTGGTAAAGCATAGGGAAGCATTGTAAAGCACAGATAGGTCTGGTAAAGCACAGGGAAGCATTGTAAAGCACAGATAGGTTTGGTAAAGCATAGGGAAGCATTGTAAAGCACAGATAAGCATGGTAAAGAATAGGGAAGCATTGTAAAGCACAGACACGTATGTTAAAGCATATTAAAAACAGGATAAACAAACCCTTCTAAAAGTTTCCCACAGTAAAAGCACAGCACAGTGTAAGCAAGCATCATGAAAGCATTGTAAAGGACAGGTAAGCACTGTAAAGAATAGTGAGGTACTGTATAGTAAAGCATATTAATAAACATGGCAAACCAGGGTAAACTATGGGAAATGCGTAGCATAACCAGGGGAAAAGCATGGCTAAACTGCCAAAATACTGTAAAAAATACCATGGGAAATTATATAAGGAAGAATAGGCAAGTTTAAACATTGTAGCATAAAGAGTATTAAAAGGGCAGCCTATCACATAGTGGACTATCTTGTTAAACCATTTATCAAGTTGTGCATTTGCATCCTTTCCTGAAACTGAAGGGTTGAATGCATTGCAAATATCAATGCATGTGAGTGACAAACACTGTTTTAATACAGCGTGTGTAAGTGAAAGTGACTTTTATTTCAGAGGAAGTTGCTGTATTAAAAAGTTTTCCAGATCTGTAAAAATGAATTCCAATGTTATTTAAATAACTGAAAATCCAAATACCATACCACTGTACTTGCAAGAGAGGCATCTGGTCAATCGGTTCTGAGCTGGGAGGCCTGGACAATGGAGGGAAGGCTTTTTAAATCCCTTTTCTTGTTTGACACCCATCATTAGTCAGTCCTAATCTGCGGATAACGGAATACCTCGGAAATCGTGGAATTTGGAGCTCCCGTGGAATCTTCAGATTATATTCTGCCCCTGATACTGCGTTTCCATGCATCACCTAACCCGGGTTCAAAACCCTGCTGCCCCTGATACTGCGTTTCCATGCCCCACCCAACCCGGGTTCAAAACCCTGCTGCCCCTGATACTGCGTTTCCATGCATCACCCTACCCGGGTTCAAAACCCTGCTGCCCCTGATACTGCGTTTCCATGCACCACCCAACCCGGGTTCAAAACCCTGCTGCCCCTGATACTGCGTTTCCATGCCCCACCCAACCGGGTTCAAAACCCTGCTGCCCCTGATACTGCGTTTCCATGCATTTACCCTACCGGGTTCAAAACCCTGCTGCCCCTGATACTGTGTTTCCATGACCCACCCTACCTGGGTTCAAAACTCTGCTGCCCCTGATACTGCATTTCCATGCCCCACCCTACCTGGGTTCAAAACTCTGCTGCCCCTGATACTGCGTTTCCATGCACCACCCTACCCGGGTTCAAAACCCTGCTGCCCCTTATACTGTGTTTCCATGCCCCACCCTACCCGGGTTCAAAACCCTGCTGCCCCTGATGCTGCGTTTCCATGCCCCACCCTACCCGGGTTCAAAACCCTGCTGCCCCTGATACTGTGTTTCCATGCCCCACCCTACCCGGGTTCAAAACCCTGCTGCCCCTGATACTGCATTTCCATGCCCCACCCTACCCGGGTTCAAAACCCTGCTGCCCCTGATACTGTTCATTTAGCCTACCTGCATTGGCTGCCAATCCGAGCTGCCCTGATTTTTTTCGGACCTTTTCCCAAAGCAGTCCAAAGCGGGATGGGTGGAAGCGCGTCACAACACTGACCAATCAAGTGACGAGTGGGCGTGAACATTGAATCCATATCCAGGGTGAGCAGGTTTCTCTGTGCTTTAATATACTCAGACCAGTTTTCTGAGCAACAGAAAACTCTAAAGACTTGTTAGGGTTATTAGAAGCAAAGAAATAGCGTTCATCCTTTCAGTTTTGTAAACAAATTAATTCAACCTTAGCCACAAGGCTTACCGAGAAAGAATCGCTAACATACTGTCAACCACGATAAACCAACAGGCTGCTTTATTTAAACACCTTCTGACTCAGAATGAAAAAGAGGAAGTTCTGAATACTGCTGATATTTAAAAATTAAAACAAACTTTATAAATCTGACAGGCGCCACCGGTCTTTACCTCTGGGACCCATTTCGAATTAAAAATGTCTAATAATATTACAATAGCTAATGAGATTACTGCTGGTTAGAAAATGAGTCTGCTAAAATGTGCATTATGGAGGGATTTTTGTTCAGTTTTGCCATGTAATTATGTAAGTGTGCGTTCTCAGGTGTTGAATATCAGCTTCACTCTTGTGGTTTATAGTGTCCTCAGAATCCTCCATATAATTACTGCCTTATTATGTACTGTATTGCTAGTATGATGCAATGCATTTACAGTAAGTGCAGGTCCTGGATTCCAGTAATTCAAGTCCTCTGTGCAGTCTCGGTAGAGGGCATGTGGGAAGTTTATTTTGAAAGGAGTGCTAACAAAGGATTTTAAAATCCACTTTCTTACACTTTCTCAGCAGTAGCTGCACTCTCTTGTGATTCTCTTTGAATTTGGTTTCTCTTGCTCTTACCATGTTTCTCTAAATCTGCTTCACCTGGTTTTGAGCTGCTTTGAGCTGCTTTGAGCTTGTCAGGAGAATCCTGGTGCTGGCCCCTCTACTCTAACACATCGTTTCCATGCATCACCCTACCAGGGTTCAAAACCCTGCTGCCCCTGATCCTGTGTTTCCATGCCCCACCCTACCCGAGCTCAAAACCCTGCTGCCCCTGATACTGCGTTTCCATGCCCCACTCTACCCGGGTTCAAAACCCTGCTGCCCCTGATACTGCATTTCCATGCACCACCTAACCCGGGTTCAAAACCCTGCTGCCCCTGATCCTGTGTGTTCCATGTTAATTTAGACAACCTGCACTGGCTGCCAGTCTGAGCTTTCAGGGTTGTTGGAAGCAAACAAATAGCATCCATCCTTTGGGTTTTATAAACAAATGAATGCAACCTTAGCCACAAGGCTTGCTGAGAAAGAATCAGAAACATCCGTCAAACTCGCGTTGCATGGGAACCGAGTCTTTTCACTCAACTTGGGTAGACTATCAATGTGGGATCAAAGGGAATGTGATAGAACCCAGGTCAGCTCAGACTGGAGCTCAATCCATGCTCATGGAAACGAGGTATTAGTCTATAGAAATGGATCAGCTCAGACTGGAGCTCAATTCCTGCTCTTGGAAACTAGGTATTAGTCTATAGAAATGGATCCGCTCGGACTGGAGCTCAATCCATGCTCATGGAAATGGGGTATTAGTCTATAGAAATGTAGTGCAGAGTAGGTGGGCTGGCAGGTTTAAAAGGTCACATTGCTACATGTATTTAATGGAATAATCAAGGATTAAACTTCAGAGAAAAAACAAGTATCATTGTATTGAGAGACGCTACCCACAACAGAAAAACGACTAACTGTGCTTGAATCTACACTTTAGGCAGTACTGGGCTAGACTAGGGTACTGTAGCCTGCAGTGCTCTGTTAGTATAATTGACACGTCTGCAAGCAGCACAGCCACAGAGAGCTCTCATGCTTCCTTCCTTCACCATGAACTGGCTCACTGCTCACTTGTTCTACTTCAGTAACATTATTAACCATTCCATGCATGAGTTATTGAATATAGCTGTGGACACACGATACGTTTTTCATTGACAATGTTTTAATTTTTTCCCCATTGTGTTTTTTGGAGGGGGTGGCATCCTCATATGAGGCTATCATGCATTTGCATCTTCCATATGTCCCCATATAAAGACTAGAAGAGAGTCTTCTTATCCTTCCCCATATGAAGTGGTCATGCATGAAAGGGTCAATGCCACACAGACTCTTCATCTTTCCAACTCTAACTCAGCAGCACTTCTTCCTCCATGAGTCACCAGGAGAGCCGACACTTTCTTGGGGCGATCATGAGGCAGTCAGAACCACCGGGACTATATGCAAAAAACGGTGGAAATGTTCAGTAGATATCTGCAGAGTGTTCTGCAGAGCTTCTTATGTGTTTAGTATGTGTATTAATAATGGCTTATAAAACTAAACATAATCCTATCAAACAATGTATGGGTTAAGTACTTTCAATTTAATACAGTATATCAAGCATCTTCAGTAAAAACTTTAGAAACTGTCAAACAAAAACATCACATCACACGAGGCTTCTATTGGGCTACATTGTCAAAGCCTTAACTCCATCTGCTAAATGAAAAAGGAAAAGCGAACACTTTGCTGTTTAATCAAAAGTTTGCAGAACTTTGTAATGAGGTTGTGATGAGATTGTATAACACGCTGGTGAGACTCTGCTCAGTTCTGGTCACCACCACAGAACCAAAAGGACATCGTGGCTGAAGAACTCTTACAGGAATGAGCTATGATGTAGTTTGAGGGAACTGAATTGATGAAGCTTGTCAGTGCTGGAGGCCTCACCCCATGTGCTATATCTTTATTTTCAGCCTCACCGCCTCCAAGGCCTCCTAAGAAGGAGACCCGAAGACACCACGTTCCTTCAGGTGGGCTGCAGCAGCCTTTGCAGTGCTGTGGATCCTGACAATGATCATCACACTCAATGTCATCTGTAAGTATTAAACACCCAGCGAGGAGCAGAGTGGAAACGGAACACTGCTCAGTGCATTCTACTGTCATTCCAGAATCGGATCCATACAAATCTGGAACATTCTGGAATATATATATATATATATATATATAGTAAATATGAACTGGAGGAGAGCTATGGAAGAGAATTATTGACCTGAGGGTATTGTTTTACCGACAGGGGCTGCGGGCTGAGGGCATTGCACCCTGGAGGTAACAATAGTCTTCCTGAAGGGCATTTAAATTTCCACTATGGCTGAGTCTGCAGTACATATTTAATATATGAATCAGTCAAGAAAATACATGAGGCAGGGCTGGATAGTAAATACAACTTATATATTTTGTTTAAATATAGCTGATACAGCATAACTAAATAAATAAATAACAAATAAATAAAATCATGTTTTTCAAGTTCATATCGTACAGTCAGCAGCTTTTCTCCATCTGGTTTGCCTACTGCTGCATAATCCAGTTTATATCCTGCACGTCACATTTGTTTTCATCGAGTTGAATTTGTTTGAATTCAGAAAACAGTGACAGTGACGCTTTAATCACCATTTTAGTGTTTGGAGCATCTTTCTTTTGTAGTATGTTTTGGAGTTAATTACATTAACTCACAGAATCGGTGTTCAGCCATTTTCTCTTGTGAAGAGTGCAGAGGAAAGAGGCGTTCCTTTGAAAAGGGCGGACTGACAGTGATGTGAACCAATCACATGACAGACAGAGACTATTGCCCGGTGGTGTAAGGATGTTAGGGCAATAGTTAAATCTATTTTCCTCCTATGATGAGGTTTAACCAATCACAGGCCAGAATTTTCAACCACTGATTCATTATATATACACACACACACACACACACTATATATATATATATATATATATATATATATATATATATATATATATATATATATATATATATATATATATATATAGTGATATAGCCCACAGCCAAGGCTGGTTTGCACCCTTTAAATAGTTGACCTAGGCACAGAAACTGTAGTCCAGCACTTTCCTTCCACACAGTAGTTGCTTTTCTGTCTGACCAACACACGGTCTCTTCACATGCTGCACACTCTCCCTAAACAAACATGTCAGACCTGGTTTTACACACCTCTCTATTGGGACCAGGTGTGCTTCATTAGTGGCTCAATAGCCAATTAATCCTTAAGGTATTCTGGGGATTTAGTCATTTCAACCCCTGGACTACATTTTCCTCTTTCCTCCCCTACTCTGCCACTATATATATATATTCATTATAGTAAATATGGACTGGGGAGGAGGCATATAGTGGAAAACTTTGGCCCTTATAGTTACCAACATGGGCATTATAATGCCCAAAGTCACAGACTGAGAGCATTGTCCCCTGGAGGTAACTGTAGTTCTTTCCAAGGGGTCTTTAGTTTCCCACTATGAGCCGAGGTCTGCAGTCCAGATTTGTTTGAATCAGTCTGACTTTCTGCAGCACGGACTTCTTGGAGGAGCCTGTTGAGTTTGAGTCCTATTAAAGTCCTCAAATAAATTAGACAAATCACTAATTTGCCTGTTTTGATTTTCAGTTCCAGTGGTGATTTCATACGTAAAACAAATCAAAACAACAGAAGCAATGGGGTGTTCTAATACATTTGCAATTAAAGGGTGCTAACACATGTTTTATATACACATTTATTACCTCCTATTAGCTTTATTAACGTTGTCACTGGTTCCTCTTTTTAAGTGAGTGAACTGCAACACATTGAGGAAACAGCTGTAACTTTTCCTCTCTAGAGTATTATTATTTGTTTATTTAGCAGACGCCTTTATCCAAGGCGACTCACAGAGACTAGGGTGTGTGAACCATGCATCAGCTGCAGAGTCACTTACAATTACGTCTCACCCGAAAGACGGAGCACAAGGAGGTGAAGTGACTTGCTCAGGGTCACACAATGAGTCAGTGGCTGAGGTGGGATTTGAACCGGGGACTTCCTGGTTACAAGCCCTTTCTTTAACCACTGGACCACACAGCCTCCTTATTTCAAGTATTTCAAATTGCTGTAAAAATACAAGCAAAGCCTTAAAAGGGGAAAGTTATTATGCTGCTGCTGGTAAGAACATTGATTTGAAAACCTTGGTTAGCACTCATTTAAATTGTGGTCAAAGTGTACAAAACAAAGTTAGCTTTGCTGTATCCTGTGCTGCAGCTTTCAGTTGTAATCGCACGTCATGGGAAGGGCTGTATTTTTCATGCGAAAAAATATTTCACGGTTTAAAAATAGGTATTTCACGATTAACATAATATTTATTAAACCAGAAAAATAGCCTTGTCACATTCAACATTTTCTCGAGGTATTATAAAACAAATGTTCTTAAATATTTAAATGCTTACCTGAAAAACTGTACATTGTAGAATATTCTCTTTTTATGTCCACGTTTTATTCTATTTTCACCATCAGTGAATTATCAAGCAAAAAATAAATACAAAATAACAGACACATGAAATGTCCCTTCTTGTACAGAGTGAACTTTAGCAGAAATATTTTCCATCTTTGATGCAGCTGGTGTCTTTTTCGTTGAAGACATTTTAAAGGAATCGTGCAGCTCTATGCAGTGTGTAGCTCTATCATTTACCGGAAGCAAACTAAACCAGCTGTCGGGTTCCTAATAGCAGTGTAACAGCTAGTGCGTCAATAAGGCACATGTTAGATGTATTAATTTAAGTCATGGGTCACGCATAAACTGTGCAATACATTTACTCAGGAGCTCTCGTCAGGATCGCAGGGTATCCAGATCACACTCCTTCCTGAATCCCTGTTCTCTTCACACAATGTGCCACTCATTTCAGTCCGAGCACCAGCATTGCTACAGGAGGGAGCAGGAAGGGGAGACACTGCGATGCTTACAAGAAAAACATCTTTCTCCTGGCAAATATTCTTGAGGATTCTAAATTTGAGCTTCCCCAGCTACAGTATAATAAACCGAGAAACACAAGTATAAGAATGTGCGTATAAATACCAAACATTTACTGATACACTTACACAGTGAAATGCAGCTGTGTGTAAACCCAATACATTTATGAGGAAGAAACTTCTAGCAAAGATTCACTTCTGCTTGTAAACTTATAGCATATGGTGCTGGCAAAGTAATTGTTGTAAATCTTAGCTAACAGTATTGCTGAATTTAGCTGGTCTCCCATTTTCCTATTTGAAAAATGCATTCTACCCCTTCTCTATTTTAACCACAATCTCCACTCTCTTTCCCTAACCACCTTTACTTCCTTTGCTCTCTCTCTTCTTCCCCCTATCGACTCATTCTCCCAGCTTTCAGCAGAGTCGGCCACTATGACTCTTTGTTCTTCTCTTGACCCTTCACCCAACATCTCCCTGTCTCTCTCCTCCTGTTCCTCTTAAAACTCTCCAATGTGCTGTCCATTGCCAGCTGGAATCCTTCCTCACCAAGCACTCTCTGCTTGACCATCTTCAATCCGGGTTCATGGCTTTCTCTGGTCTCATCACCCCCTCTCTACAGGTCCTTCAATGGGAAATACAGCATGGAGAAGACTTGCAAGATACCTTCACCAATTTTATTGTTCAGAAATGTAGAAAGTATCATGGAAAATCAAATGCAAGTTTAACATAATGTGTGCCTCTTTCATATAGTGAAATGTGAGATCCACGAAGTGATGGCAATTAATGGAATTATTTTGTTAGCTATACTTTAACGAGGGAGAACAGAGCTCCAGGGAAAACAGGTTCATTAAAAACAGAACGATGGAGGGATATGGTGAGAAAGTAGGAAGGTACATAAAGGAGAGGTTAAAGCAATAGTGCGCGTCGACGAAGGCTCGACCGTGTGCTGGCTGGTCATGATGGGAGTTATACACCCCAAGATGAAGGTGAAGACACTAACAAAAGTCAAGGTCAACTTCCACAAGGTAGAGCCTTCATCGAGAAGAAACTATCACTATTAGAAAACACATTTCTCATTATTTTCTTGTTTCTTGCAGTAGATGTACCTTGCAGTTGTAATGATTCCTTGATACTTGCCCAGACTGCTTTTAAATTTGATGCTGTGACGTAGCAGCAGGCATCTGCCATCTGATATAAGCCCACTAGAGCTGAAAGCTGATTGGCTGATTGTGCTAAATGCAGGGTTTAATGCATTCACTACTACCAGTCACGAGAGTGTCACAATGTATTTCTTAAGAAGAGACGCTGTCTGATTGTCATTTTTTTCTCAGTTTTCAGAAATTCTCAGTCTTCAAGCCTCTTTGAGAAGTATTCAAAGCTGCAGAATCAACAGAAAGAAATGGACAAAACCTTCTCTGCTTTACAGAAGAACTATAAGAACGTGAATGAAAGTGGGATCCTTGGTAAATAATCATATTCATATATAAGCGTTGAGGTATCAAGCATCGAGCATTTTCATATTTGCAAAATCCTGGGTGAATCTGTCTTGCATTCACTCAAATCCAATGACAAAAATGAGTGGACGAATCCGCCCAATCTGATTGAGATCAGTCAATCCAATGGGACATTATCAAGCAAAATCATCCCATAGGAATGGGCCAGTAGGTATCTGGATCAAGCGTTTTAATGGATGTCGGACGTAGCAGCCGCTAGAGGGTGCTAAAAGCGGTGTTGAAATAATAGCAAAATTGACTTTAATAGTAACACAGTTAGGTTTAGGGGTTGAGATTAGGTTTAAGGGTAGAGATTAGGTTAGTTGAAGACACTACGTTTAGGGGTAGGGAAGTAGATTTAGGGGTTGTTAGGCTAGAAGGTACCTACTGGCTCATTCCTATGGGATGATTTTTGCTGGAAAATGTCCCATTCAAATCTACTGATCTCAATCAGATCGGCTGACGAATCGCACTGTTACAGATTATACCTTGTTCCTAAACTGATGCAGAGCTCAATATACAAAAGCAAGTCTCTGATATCAGCTGTTAAATTAGGTTTAAATATACATTCTTTTCCATAGTGATTCTTGTACAGTAGTGTGCACATTTATAAGAACACCACAAGATTTGGCATTTATATCCTTTGTACCTGCATGCAAACCTCAGGGTGTGAGAATTTCAATTTCCGCTCAGTAATCAGTCATATAGAAACAATAGGCACCCATGAGTGAAAATGTTCGTGGCTCTGTGTTCCTTTTCTCTTACTATTTTAAGTAAATTGCATGTGTGGCCTATTAAATCCATCAATTAAATTAGGCAAGTCTCACTACGAATGCATTGCTGATCTATCATACTGTAAACAATACTAACCCCGTGAGAATAGATAGGACAGAAATGGCCTTGTTTGTAATTTCCTTACGTTCTCACATTTAAATCATCCTGCTTGAGCCTTATTGTCTGTAGAAGTTATTACCTTGGCTGTATATTTTTCATGGTAAGAAATGGCTTAATACACGGCACTTTACGGTCTAGAAATAGATATTTCACTGTATGTCACAATTAAACAATATATTTTGTAAAACAGAAAAATAGTGATGTCACATTCAAAATTGATATTTTTTCTCGACAGTTATTGTACAACATATGTTACTAAATATTTAAATACTTAAATTGCGGAATATTTTGTTCTTTATATCCACCTTTTACACACATTCTGTTTTCACCATTAGTGAATTATCAAACAAAACATAAATAAAAATAACAACAGACACATGAAACATCCCCTTCTTGTACCAGACAGAGCAATCTTTAGCAGAAATATTTTCCATCTTTGATGCAGCTGGTGTCTTTTTCGTTGAAGACATTGTAAAGAAATCGTGCAGCTCTATGCAGTGTGTTCAATCCTTTAATGGAAGCAAACTAAACCGGCTTCCAGCTTTCTAAATGCACTGCATTTTCTCAATAAGGGAAGCATTTGCTGTACTTATTTATTATAAATTTAGACTGAACAATTATTATTATTATTATTTATTTATTTTCCCCCAATTTGGAATGTCCAATTATGTTTTTCTGCTCACCGCAGCGAGTCCCCACACAGCACAGACATTCTGTGGGCGCCCTTCGATCTCACAAGCCTAAAGCCAGAATCGTTTATACGCTGAGCAATCCAGAGCAGAGGTGGGCGGGCTACCGATCCAGAGAACAGAGTTCCACCATGCCTCTTATCCACTCTGAATGTGCTCGATGTCTGGCCAGTAGGGTTCGCTGCTGCTGATGAGGAGAAGCAATCCCTGCCGGTTTGCCATCCCCATTCCTCACCCCGGGATCGTCGGAGCCAATGTGACTCCACCCTCCGGGTCCCCAGCAAAGTTCAGCCTCTTTGCACAGCCTGGACGCGAACTGGCACCGTCCAAGCTGTATTTATTTCTAACCAGTAAAAAAATTGGTCTATTTCCACTATTCATTCAGAAATGGGAATTTTCACGGGGAACTACATATTACACAAGAATGGGTGCATTTTATAGAATTCATGAAATCTGTGATAACTGTGAAAAAAATACAGCCTTAATGATTTACTAGTGTTAGGAGCATGATGTTAAAAGAGAACTGACCTCAATTGTTTTGGTACGGGCAGCTTGCAGGTGTTAGGGTTGTAGAATGAGTTGGCTGTAATGCTTCTATTCTTTACGCTCCAGTAAGTTTCCATGCACTTACAGTTGTTGATTGACAATTCTGTTTTTTTTCCTTTTCTAGTGTGGAAATGGATTAGGAGCGCTTCAGGTACTATATTTTTAATTACAACTAACTGGAGAAATGCTAAAAAAATAAATAGTTCAACTGGTCTCTGTTTTGCAAACTATGTATACATTATTGGGCCCTACTCACAAAATGTTAAGCCGTGTTTCCACATGCTTGCTTCAGCAAACAAGTTTCAGGTGAGGTCCAGCGTGGTTTCACACCTAGCTGTAATACAGAACAGCCAGTCCTTCCTAACTGATATAGTAACATGTATGCCAGGAACATGCATCCCTGTCACATTGTAGAGCTATCAGGATGTAGAGCTATCAGGATGTATATCAACAGTAAGTAGAGAATAGTAGAGAATAAGAATTAGCAATGAAATGTTTCATCACAATTTGATAAGCAAGTCTCCAGATTTATGTAAAAAGTATGACATGCAGACATGTGACATGTATGACATGTATGTATGTATGTATGTATGGACAGACTGGCTCCCCACTATATCCCCAGAAACTGATACTCAATAGCTTATGCTAAATAATTTAATAACATATTTTAGTGCAATTGGATACCTGGTATATATGGGAGAATATGAAGTGTGACATCCGTACGTATGCCTCCACTATAACCCTTGCAAGGGGGCTCATCCCCAGCAAGGGATAATAATACCACCATATACAGTTTGTATTAGTAGACTGATATGAGAATTATAGTCTCCTCTCCTCTCTCTCATTCCTTTACAGTTGATGTGACTCTGGATGTTGATACAGCAAACCCATGGCTCATTCTATCTGAGGACAGGAAAGAAGTAAAAGATGGAAACACACGACATGATCTCCCTGACAGTCCAAAGAGATTTGATCGTGTTGTCAGTGTCCTGGGCAAGCAGGGCTTCACCTCAGGGAGACACTACTGGCAAGTGGAGGTGGGGAGAAGACTCAGTGGACTTTAGGAGTGGCCAAAGAATCCATCAACAGGACAGGGTTGATTATAGTGAGCCCTGAGAACGGTTACTGGACTGTGCGGCTTAGAATTTCAAGTGGGTTCAGAGCTCTTACGCACACCCCAACTCCTCTCCCTCCGAGTTTGAAGCCTCGGAAACTGGGGTGTATCTGGATTATGAGGAAGGGCAGGTGTCATTTTACAATGTGGAGACCAGATCTCACATCTTCACTTTCAATGACACCTTCACTGAGAAAATCTACCCATTTTTCAGTCCGGTCTCTTTGAGCAGAAAAATGAAGCCCCATTGATCATCTTTCCTGTCAGTGATCGAGACTGAATACGGTTCCTTGGAATAATGATGTTTTGAGTGTTTAACTGATTTCAATGCAATCCAAAGGTTTTTTAAATTCTTCCCATATTCATAAAATTAATAAAGTATTCATAAAAGACTGATCGTACTTTTCCATGTTTAAAATGTCACAAGAAACACACTTTTGTTGCCCATGTCACAATATTGTTTTTTTTAATTTATTCCCATGAGTTTAGATTTTTTTATTTTATTCACACATCATTGGTAATTAAACCAGTAATTAATTTTATTCTTTTACTCAGGAACATTTTCCAGGAGAAAGAGATTTTTTATTTTATTTTAAATATCGTAGTGTATCCCTTTCATGCTTCCGTATGCATCTATGTTGGTGCTCTGGTTGAAATGAGTGGCTTCTTATGGGAAAGAAAGCCAGCAATGTTGCAGGAGGGAGTGTGATTTGGATACACTGCGATCCATATATATATAATATCAAGCTCACACGGTGGCGAGTATATATAACCACTGTGTTCTATAATAAAGTCCCGTTCAAAGTTAAAAAAAAAAATGTCCAAAAAAGAAGAAAAAGTTCAAATGCAGCGAGCTTTAAGAATACGAAAGGAAAAAAAATTCTCAATAAATAAATAAATAAATAAAAAGCAAAACAGAATGGCCATTCAGAAAAATGATAATCCAACAGCAAACAAAAAAGAAAGGGCCAAACAAAACAGGTACCGATTTATATAGCAGCACAAAGCTGATCAAGGAAAACAAAAGTATAAAACAAAGCACGGCTAGCTAAACGAAAAGAAAAGAAAAATACTCAAGTAAACTAACTTAAGAGCTCGAGTGGTGCATCCAGTAAAAGCACTTGCGTGAGTGCAGGATGCTGTCATGCGAGTTCGAGTCCAGGCTAGTCCTTTGCCGACCATGGACGGGAGCTCCCAGGGGGCGGTGCACAATTGGCCGAGCGCCACCCGGAGGGAGGGAGGGAGGTTTAGGTTGGGCAGCAGTGTGCAGTAGTGGTTAAGGCTCTGGACTCTTGACCGGAGGGTCGTGGGTTCAATCCCCGGTGAGGACACTGCTGCTGTACCCTTGAGCAAGGTACTTTACCTAGATTGCTCCAGTAAAAACCCAACTGTATAAATGGGTAATTGTATGTAAAAATAATGTGATATCTTGTAACAATTGCAAGTCGCCCTGGATAAGGGCGTCAGCTAATAAATTAATAATAATAATAATTAGGTCAGTCAGGTGTCCTTGGCTCACCGCGACACCAGTGACCTGCGGGCTTGCCTTTAAGCTGCCCGAGAGCTGCATTGTCCTCCGACGCTGTAGCTCTTGGGTGAGTCCGCAGTGTGAAAAAAGCTGTCGGCTGACGGCACACGCCGGAGGACAGCGTGTGTTCATCTTCGCCTGCCGAGTAAGCGCAGGGGTGGTAGTGGTGAGCTGAGCATAATAAAATAATTGGCCATTCCAAATTGGGAGAAAATAATACAAAATAATTGGCAATGACTAAATTTACAAAAAAAAGAAGAGCTGTGCAAAGCTTACAGTATCTATATAAGACATATTACAAATCCGACCACAGAAAAACGACGTCTTAAAACAAGAAGACATGCATATATCGAAAGCACAAGCTAACAAAACAAAATAGAAAGTTAACAAAAAAAAAAGAAACAGCACGTCCTGACTGCACCTCAGCAAGGTAAAAACAATCCTCTTCATGAGCTACAAACTCCCTTTTAAATCTTACCGGCTATCCTCAACAGGAAGGAAAGAATCTGCCCCAAACTATGGCAAGCCAAAAGGGACAACAACGCTAAAAGCGTAGCAGTAAATATCAAGGCAAGTATAGGCAAAGCAATAACATTAACAATGAACTACTGTACTGCTAAACAGATTCATTTAGAAAAAGTTAACTAACATATATATATTAGTTAAAAAACTTTTTATTTTCAATAGAAATATTTGAGAATAATTGTAGAATATAGAACATAGAATATAGGCTGGCCAGGCAGTCAGTAATTCACTTAAGAATGACACAGTATTGTGCTTCTTACAGCACATCCTACAGCAGACCCACGTGTGTGTTGTTTTATTTATTTTCTCACATTTTGACCACTTTTTAAAATTTTTAAAAAGCCTCAAGATGGCTTCACATGTACCTGCATGGACTTCTCAGAACTACATTTCCCATCATCCTCCTGCTCACTGGTAAATCCAACTCAGTTACATATTACAATTTAAAAGTTTAAAAAGTGGTCAAAATGTAAAAAAGAATTATTAAACCAACACACACCTTACATAAACAGTTGTAGCAACACATGGAAACATGTAACACAATAGAATAAAAAGGTCCTTATATATCCTTTAAATCACTTGTGCTATATAGCCCAACTTATACCCTGTGCACCAATACACACACACACACACACCAGCAATAACACACCACATAAAACATGAAACACAAACTGTGCACAGGAGCGGGGCACCCCACCACGACATGTAAGGTGTAATAATATGACTTTGCAAACTGTGGAGGAGTCCTTGTGTGTTCATAGTGCAAACAGTGTTGTAATTGACAGACGTCTACACTTGGATGGCTGAAGTGTGCAACTGAAAAATGCAACAGACGGCTTACAGTCCTGCGACGTGGTGCCACTGTGTGCACAGCAGCGCATTCACCTTTTCAAATGTAAAGAAACCGGACTGATGGAGGGTTTGTGCTGCTGAATTACACTTAGCACAATACAAGTGTTAACAACAAAATAAATGTAAGAAGCACCTAATTTACACACTGAGGATCGTCGTTAAAAAGATGTAATCCTCTAGCATTGATTGAGATGAACAGAAAGGGTTTTTATTTTTTTTTTTTTACTAATAAGGACTAACGTATGTTCCTCCACTGCGCCTTCTGGAGCAGCCTGGTAAATTTAATGAAACATATCTACTGCCTTTGATCCCAGGCAGCTGACAAAAACAAATGAGAAACAAACTATTGCAGGAAATGTCTGACAAAAGGCATACAGTAACCCATTTTTTATACCATGCGTCGGTAAGAAATCTCACTGTGTGATTCAATGTTGGAGTGGCAGTGGGTCGGGTGGTGTTTCTATTTTTCCTATCTCTGGCATTTACTGCACAGTGAAAGAAGAAAATAAACTCAAACATACTATTACACTACCAGAAAGATCAGCTCAGGGATTACACACATGAGACAGGAACAGAAACCATGGGAAGCAAAGAGGAAGCCCAAACACAATTCTATAACTATTACCAGTGCTGGGAAGGAGCTCACACCAAGTCAAATCTTACACGTCTCATAAACCAGGAAAAAGCAACTTCACCAAAGAATACTTTTACAAGCAACAGCCTGAGCAAACCGATAGAAATATCTCTGTAAAATGTACATTATCCCTGAGAAGTAGTAAGTTACTGTAACTAGCTGCAATTTATTTAAGTAACTTGTAGCTTTAATCAATGACTTTCTAAATGTAACTTCCCCAACACTGCCTATACTGCAATAGAGGAAGCAGCAGCTGTCTGCTTAATGAAAGTAAAGACTTATTCAATATGTAAAGATTTCTGTAGCCCAGAGTAAAAGCTTCAATACTTCTCAGGCTGGAACTTACAGCAATAATATGTCACCCAATCACCCGGTGAACTCAAAACAACACGACAGTAAAGACCGCAAGATAAGATATGCTACGTCATCCTGCTTTGTACAAACAGCTGCTGCAAGAACAGGAAACAGGAAACCCTGTGCTTTCAATCCGAAAGAAACTTAACAAACCCTCCAAGATTATGCTGAAGTACAGGAGGTAAGCCCGTTAGTGTTATAATAATGATATTTTTGAGTGTTTAATATTGAGACTTGTTCAAATAATGACTGATAGTGGATTTCCTGTAACAGCGCTAACCTCAACGTTGGTTCAGCCCTATCTGCTGTGTCTGTCATAAATAACTGTTTAAATAAGTAAAGGTTACCGTTTTCGGGTAAAACTGATTTTCACCGATACTACCTGTCGAGGTCCCACTTCAGGTCAACTCCGTTTATTTTAAAACGACAGGAAGAATTTCAGCTTTTTTTTTAAATTAAGAATGCACGCGAGGCTGATTTCAATTGATGAAAATTGAGTTTTGATTGGATTTGAAGTCATTAGATTGGATGTTCCTGTTTTAAGTCTGATGTACAAAGTTAGTTTGTGATTTACAAGGTTTAAGGAGATGGGAAACAGCCATCCTTAATCTTTTAAGGTCTAGCAAGTGTGTGTGTGTCTGTGTCTGTCTGTCTGTCTGTCTGTCTGTGTGTGTGTGTGTGTGTGTGTGTGTGTGTGTGTGTGTGTGTATAGTCTTTAAGAACAGCCTGCAGAGACAGGTACCTACTGTACACAAGAGGTGTGTTCTGGCAGTTATTTGGAAATAATGAAACATGGAAATGCATTGTTGCAGGGCCAGAGCTAGCTCAAGTGGTGCACTAACAGAGATGATACAAAATAATACAGTCATTTTAATTCTCTTTGCCAGAGCGAAATATAGACACAAAATATGATCTATGCTTTGTGGTATAGAATTGTTCAAATTATTTCTCCCCTGTTTGTGAAAATGGACACATCCTTTGAAGTTTTTCTGCATTTGCTTTTGGTTTCTGTTTTTCTAATAAAGTGAACTTTTTTGGTTTATGGGAATCTCTCTTTTTAACTTCATTATTAAAAAAAAAGAAAAAAAAAGATTTGTTAGGATTTATTAATCTATTTCTGCATATTCTAAATGTGATAGCAGTGCCTCGGAGTTCAGAGGAAATCACATTGTGCTACAGCAAGCAACTCAGCCCGTCAATCACAAATCAATTCTTTTGTCAGCGACGATGCTGCACTGATTCTGGTCCAGTAATAACACATTATTTTACAGCGCCAGTCCTATCAGTGCACTGGTGCTGTAGATGTAAAGGGTTAGCTCCAGTAATAACACATTATTTTACAGTGCCAGTCCTATCAGTGCACTGGTGCTGTAGATGTAAAGGGTTAGCTCCAGTAATAACACATTATTTTACAGTGCCAGTCCTATCAGTGCACTGGTGCTGTAGATGTAAAGGGTTAGCTCCAGTAATAACACATTATTTTACAGTGCCAGTCCTATCAGTGCACTGGTGCTGTAGATGTAAAGGGTTAGCTCCAGTAATAACACATTATTTTACAGCGCCAGTCCTATCAGTGCACTGGTGCTGTAGATGTAAAGGGTTAGCTCCAGTAATAACACATTATTTTACAGCGCCAGTCCTATCAGTGCACTGGTGCTGTAGATGTAAAGGGTTAGCTCCAGTAATTTCACATTTTGTTCCCTGTTTTTCCCATTGCTATGGTATATACTGTAGATTACCGTGGTTTGCATGTCTTTTTAACTCTTTATAGCCCAGTGGCAACTACAGTTGCCAGTCAGATGTTTCTTTTCTTTCTTAGTGGAGACATGTGTTGGTGCACAATGCCAGTTCCATGACTACCGAGACCTTTTCTATCTCTGTGAACGGCAAGGTCTGTGGGAGACAAACACCACACTGTATATTGGCCAGAGATGTGATGCTGCACTCCACGGCGTGTGAGGCTGTCCTGACTGCCCATTGGGAACTGCTAGCCTCAAAATCTGTGATCGCACAAAAGGAAAAAAAATAATTACATTTGATTTCCAACATGTTTACAGTAAAGAATTTGTCATTTCAATTACTATGGTTAAAATGCTTTAACATACTGCTCAGAGTTTTACAATGCTTACCAATGTGCTGTATCACACTTTGCTGTGCTTCTACTATGGGAAACGTTTATGAGGGTGGTGTACAGCAACGGACAGTGCTCCATCATTGCTGGTGTGCGCATTGGGGTTAAGTTTCTAAACCTATGATTGGTCATTTTTATAAAGGTTTACTGTCATAAACAGAAGTAGGTGAATCAAAGCTCTGGGAGGGATTCCTGTGTATGAAAGCTCAGTAATGGATGGTAGCAGGACGATGCCTGAAGTATACTTGACTTCCCTATGCAGTGCCTGTCTACACTCTGCTTACATTACACTATGGTACAGCTGAAATGTGCTTCCTTTTTCAGATCGCACAAGAACTAAGATGTCCTCAGAAAGATGTAAGACTGGTAGGTGCTTGCCACTATGCCACTTTTACACATTTCAACCAAAGAACTAGTTAACAATTTGTAACCAGGTTCCTTCTATCAGATAAGAAACCAAAGTACAATGGGCAGCGTACACCTTTGTGGAGGAACAATGATGAAGCTGGTAGTTCCCATCCCTGATAGCTATTGGAAGACTGTGTGCTGATGATGTGTTAGGAAATGTGGGTGATCCCTTCATCGACTGTGGCTGGGAGTTCCCAGGGGGCACACAATTGGCCGGGCGCCGGTGGGATTGAGCGGGTTGAAGTCGGCTGGGCGATCATTGCCTCACTGTGCACCAGTGACTCCTGTGGCTGGCTGGGTGCCTGTGGGCTGGCAGTGCTGTCATTCAGACCTGTGTTAGTCCTCTGATGAGACAGGTCTAGTGGCTTCACTGTGGGCTTGCAGTAAAAGCAGACGGCTTGACAGCACACGTTTGAGGACGCGAGTGCTCATCTTCGTCTCTCTGAGTTGGTGCGGGGTTGCAGCGGTGAGCCAGGTTGAATAATAATTGGCTATTCCAAATTGGGTATAAAAATGGGGGTAAATTTATAATACTAATAATAATAATAATAATAATAATAATAATAGTAGAACTAAAATGTATTGTTATTATTATTTAGTAACAATAGTATTTAAAGGTTTGTTATTATAAGTAGTGATAGTAGTATACTAGTATTAAAAGGTATTTTATTTTTGTTATTAGTAATAGTCGTAGCAGTATTAAAAGGTATGTTATTTTTTGTTTTAATATATTAACCCTTCTCTCTCCCTTCTCCTCTGACTGTCTCCCTCCCCTCTCCCTCTTCATCCTCCTCTCTCATTCCCTCTCCCACTCCCTCACTCCTCCCTCCCTCCCTTACCCATACCCTAACCCTCTCCCACTTCCCCTTTATCCCTAACCCACCATCTTCCCTCTTCATAACCCCTCCCTCCCTCTGCCAATCTCTCCCTCTCCTCATTCCCTTCCTCTCCCTCACCCTTTCTCTCCCCTCACCCTCTGCCTTCCCCTCCCTCCCTCTCTCCCCTCCTTCACTAAACTCTCCCTCTCCCCCATTACAGGAATGCATTTTGTTGACCAGCACCGTGAGTTGCTGATTCAGCAGTATCCAGCGTAGCACCAATTCTCGACTCCCTGCTCACCCGGACGTTGCTCAGTAACGAGCAATATGATGGGATTTTAGCAGAAAAGACTCCGGCTGCACAAATGAGAATGTTATACAAGTTCACCCGGCGTGGGGAATCCCCAGAAGGACGTCTTTATGGAAATCCTGAGAGAGAATCAGCCACACCTGAGTGTTCTTCACACTTGCAGTGAGTGGATTCTCTGATTCTGATTCTCTCTCTCTCTCTCTCTCTCTCTCATCTGTTGTCTTCCTCCATCACTGTTCATTGATTCTGTAGTAGGTCACAAGAGCTATTAAACAGTTATACATATGTTCCTGCCAGTGTATGTAAACTATAAGAAGTGACAGCCTATTAAAAGCATTGTTAGTACTTGTATACTTGTATATCTGAGTATTTCTAACTGTTCCTCTTTTTTCAGATCCCAGTGAGGGTGAGGTGAAAAATAAAATTCAGACAGGTAGGTGGCTTCTCAAATGCCTAAACACCCCAGCATCCCAGAATGTAGTTTCTTAGTTAGCTGTCAGATTATTTGTTTATTAATCTCTTTAGACACATTCTTGATTATTTACTCTCTTTATTTTGTTTTTAAATATCGGGATGTTTTTAAAGAGTTTCTGTTTCTTTCTTCAGACATGTGTATATTTCATTTTATTTTTAAATTATGCATTGTGATTTACATTTCTGCAGATTATAAAGAAAATACTGCAAACAGATATAAAAAAACAAAAGACTGCAACTCCCTTCCAGGAGAAAGGGTGGATTTAAGAAACCGCTACACAAGACTGCAAATGCTGAACAAACATTGTCAGGAAAAGGAAAAGGAACTTCAACTGAAATCAAGAGGAGAGAAATACATGGAGCAGATGAAGAGACATAAAGATGAAGCCACATGCATTGAAATTCAAGATTTGTTTGCTCCACACAAGAAAGATGAAGAAGAACCAGCGACTGTTGTCCTGCATGGACCAGCCGGGATTGGAAAGACATTCACAGTCAACAAAATTATGATGGACTGGGCTTCAAACAACCTCTTCGATGGCAGATTTGAGTATGTTTTCCATCTGAACTGTCGAGATCTCAACACATGCACAGATGACGTTAGCTTGGTTGATTTGATTTTGAACAGTGCTGAAGAGTTGCAGCCGGATATTGAAAAGATACTGGCCCGCCCAGAAAAACTTCTGTTCATTATTGATGGTTTTGATGAACTGAAGTTCTCTCTGGATCAAGTAAATGTTGGTGTAGCCAGAGACTGGAATACAAAACATCCAGTTGAAATCACATTATGTCGTTTGCTTAAGAAGAAAATTCTTTCCAAGTCTAAACTGTTAATCACAACAAGAGCAACAGCTTTAGAGAATCTTGGCAGGATTGTGGATGTTGAGCTGTGTAGAAATACTTGGTTTTTCAGAAGGAGAAATAAAGGAATATGTTTCAAAATTTTATCAAAACGAGCAGCAAGCTTCAGTCGCTTTTAACTACATTGCAGAAAATGAAGCAGTGTTTTCAATGTGCTTTGTTCCAGTTGTTTGTTGGATTGTTTGTTCAGTGATGAAAGATCACCTAAGTCATGAAGAAAGCCTTGCAAAGAAATTGAAAACAACCACCCAGATTTTTGCTCATTTTGTAAATACAATTATTGAAACACCATGGCGCTAGTGAAGACTCACAAATTCTTCAGAAAGTTGGTTCATTGGCATTACAAGGAGTTATCAAAAAGCAAGTGCTATTTGAGAAACAGGATCTGGTCGAGTTATCTTTAGATCCAGCTCAGTGTAGATCTACTTTTTTCAGTGAAGTCATTTTTAAGCAGGAGCTGGATAAGAAGTCCATGTACCATTTCTTCCATTTAAGCATTCAAGAGTTATTTGCTGCCTTCTTTTGTGTTACAAGCAAAGATGACAAAGTTGTAGAAAACATGTTGAATGAGTCAATGACTACAGAGAGTGATCACCTTGTACATGTTATTCGCTTTTTGTTTGGACTGTCGAACGTGAAAACTCTAAAAATAATTCAAGACAACTTCACTGAGCCTTCATCTGCCCTGAGAACACAGTTAGAAAAATGGATTCAGCAAGCTGTGTGTTCTTACAAGGATAAGCCCCGTTATTTTGTTGAGCTGTTGAACTGCTTTTATGAGACCCAGGATGAGGAGTTTGTTAAATGTGCAATGAAAAACATCAACACAGTTAACACGATATCCTGCCATTTAAGTAAAAGTGCTTGCCTGGCGATTAGGTACTGTATTGAACAAAGCGATCAGGTGGATAAGCTAGATGCATTTGGATGCTGTATGAGAGAAGAAGAAATAAAGGTCCTTTTAGGAGTGCTTCCTAAATGTCAGTCTATATTGTAAGTATTGAAATATACAGATACAGTATTATTACCTTTTGGAGCCCTGACTACTCACACGTGCCCTGACTTTAAAATGTTAAGTACAAGTGAATACAAAAATAGATTTTAGTTTGTTGCTCAGAAACTTTCTTTACCCTCTATTTGTTCACACTTTCTGCACAGCTGTAGCAAATCCAATACTTTTGTGAACCTTTTCTTTCATACCAGCAAAACCTTCAACCTTGTTAAACATTTCTAATGACCAGTATGTCACATAGAATGTTTTTTTATATCTACGGTATGATACAAGATTAGTATGTTTTGTAATTCCTGTGCCTTTTGCTGAACACTACAGGTTAGATGCTGAGGACCTGACAACAAACACAACACTGGAAATCTGTGAAATCCTGTCTGAACATTGCCTTTCAGACTACATTATCCTGGTCGATAGAAGAGTCATCAGGAAGAATGAGTTTATTCTTGCGAATAAGGGAAGAATGCACATTCTCCAGGTAGAAACATGTTTTGTCCTTTATTACAAAACTTTTTAAAAAGGTTGTATGTACTATATATCTGCATTGATAGCAAATAAACAGAAATATCAAATATTCTGTGGCTTCAATATCAATGTACTTATTTTTGTTATTTTACATATGGACACTATTTATAGATTTCCAAAATAATATTAGGTATTTCGATCCAGCTGCATGCCAACCAGTATAAATTTAAACTGATTAAGCAGATGTAGATTTCAGTTTTTTCAGTGCTACAAGAGTGGCTGTTTCATTACTGGGACACAAAGTGCTTGATTTTGAAGCTGTGTGAAGTGCAAAGTTCTTTACTGTAGTGTGGAATTGCTCGATCCCCTTTGAGTTGTGATTTTGCATTAGCTTTATTTCCCTGAACATTATACAAAAAGTGCAGGGGAAAGTACGTCAATCTGAAAAATGCTCTTCTTATAGTTTCTGTGGCAATGGATCAGAATCTTTGGACATCTGCTTCAAGATTATCCCAAAATATAAATTCAAATGGATAGACCTAAACTTTAATGATTTCAAACTTGGAGAAGAATCAACAAAGCACCTAACTGAAACACTGAAGCATTCAATGTACAATCTTGAATATCTAAGGTATGTGAAAGTTTTATTTTATTTTGTCTAATATCTTTATGTATATATTTTTATTAGGAATTGACAGGAATGTGAACTATAAATAATTGTATCTACATGTGTATTAATATTGCACATATATAGCTTTTTGGTATTGGCACTAAATTATTGCATACTGTGTTTTAGTAAGATTGAATTTGTAAATCGCAAATCCGTGCCACATGGGCTGTCTGAAAATAGTTGGCTATATTGTATAGCAGCAATGTATTTATGTGCAAATAGATAAGATCAAGAAAAATCCAATAGAAGAAAGTCTTTGTCCTGTAAGATTTAACTTCCAGTAGATGCAGTGGTAAAATCATTGTGTAAAGATTCAGTTGCAGCTGTTGCAATAGTCACAAACCAGTTTCAAACGAGTCGGAAGTCTAGACATGCACAATGCTGTTAGCGACTTTTTATAGAATGCTTTATGGAAGCCAGGGCGTCGCTGGACACCGGTCCACGGGACCCGTGCCCTGGATGTCTTTACAGTGCCCGAATCAATTTCAAGAGCCCTTGAAAACCAGAATTCAAAATGGATTTCCACATTTTAATATAATATCAAAGGCATTTGAATCCACAGAGAGAGTTGTTCACGCTGAATCACTAATCAGTAGTTACAGTAAATTCAAGCTTTATTTTCAATTACGTGCCTCTATTACAAGTCTCAAGAATAGGCAGTGCCAGAATCGGACCCAAGCCGAATTCTCTTAAATTCTAGAAAAATGGAGCATTCCATTTCACGCTGAGGTTGTTCACTTTTTCATGACTCACACTGCCACAGCAATCCAGTTCGATATATACACAGCTACCACAAGTGTTCTCGGTATGTGACACATGTAGTTTATATTTAAAATACAATCGAAAAGAAAATAACATTCAAATTCCTTTTATGTTGCTTCTATGGTAATAAACATAGGCCCAGCCCTACCTCTTTTTTCATAATTGACTCATCCACAGTGGCTGCATACAGCATAGTTCAGCTGAGAGTGCGATTTAGGTCGAGTAAGGAGTGTAGTCATGTTAAGAAATATTACATTTAAAAATACAAAACAGTAAAAGAGAGAGATTATCAGTCAGATGAGGTAGGTGAAAAGTAGTTATGTTTAAAGTTGATAATTAAGAAGAGCTATAAAGTTTTTTTAAACTGAATCGCTATCAAAAGTTGACAATTGTGGGGAAAAGACAAATTTATCTTCAATCAAAATGTTGTTGCATGCAATTTTCCTTTTCCGTAGGGAGTGGATATCAGACAGTTTTTAAAGGAGGAGAGGCAATACAGGGTGAGCAAACAGGGCACGTAGAGCAGCTTAACCAGACTGAAGTGTCAGGTGCAGAGGAAGGCTCCAATAAGGAAATAGGAACATCAAGTGTCAGGCCTGTGGATTTAAGTAAAAGCTGTGAGGTTTCTGATTTAGGAGACATCGAACATGGTCTCATGCAGCCGAAGTTATCTCAATGTCCTCAGCAAAAATTTGGGTCGAAAAACGCTCCTTTCAGTACCATTGGTTTGAAAACCATAAGTGGGTAGAATGCTCTGTAAAAAAAAATGCTGCTTTTGTTTTGCATGCAAACATTTCGGGTCAAAACACAGCAGATGTAATAGATGCATTGTTTAACCATGGCTTTAACAACTGGAAAAGAGCTCTCGATTATTTTAGAGCATGAAAAGGCAGCAGTGCACAAGGCCAGCCTTTAGAGATAGTAAGGTGCATGGCGATGTAGAGCAGCAGTTACAAGCGGCAAATGAAAATGAAATCAGAGAAAGAAACGAGTATCTCCGACGCATCGTTGGTATCACACTATTTCTCAGAAAACAAGGAATACCATATAGAGGTTGTGATGAAACAGAACGTAGCCAAAGTAGAGGACATTTTGTGGAGTGCTTCAACTTACTGACAAAATGACCCCTTTCTTCAAAATTAAAAAGCGCCATCCAAAACTAGCTCTTTCCCCTTTGTCTCGGAATGAGATTATTCAGTGCTGTTCAGGACAAGTAACATCCAGCATAGTCAATGAATTGAAGACATCAGGAATGTATGTGATTATGGCAGATGAAGCCAGGGACACACATAAGAAGCAGTTAGCACTCTGAGGACGATATGGGATTTAAAACCATATAATGCAGAAGCAATCACCGAATCGGTAGAGCACAGCCTAATAATTAACGGATTAGATGATCTTCAATGTATGGCACAGACATATGATGGTGCATCTGTTATGAGTGGAGCAAGCGGTGGTGCTCAAGCTAAGTTTCAGAAATACCACCCAGAAGCAGTCTATGTCCATTGTTGTGCACGTGAACTCAACCTGGTGTTATGCCGCACTTGTAAAGCAATCAAAGAAGCTACTGAGTAGTATATTAGAAAACATGTACACCTTATTTAATGTTTCCCTAATAAATCACAGAAGTTTCGCTGATGTTCAAGCTCAACGTGGATTAAAGCAGAGTGAACTGGTACATCTCTCGGTACTTGTTGGTCTTGCCAGGTGCGTTCTGTGAATGCACGGATAACAAACTTTCCAGCCATCCTCCAATATTCGGTCTACAACTGCTGTTGGTCTGTTAGCAGAACTGCGGAAATTGTCTTTTATGTTCCATTCTCTTCTTGGCACAACAGAAGGCTTTCATAAGCTGCTCCAAAAGGAAAACCTTGATCTGGCCCAAGCAATAGATTTTAAAGAAGCAGTATACAGCACTTTGAAGAACATGAGAACAAACAAAAAGGCAAAAGAACTATTTGATAATGCCAGGGCTTTGTGTACCAACAACGATACTGGCATTCAGGAAACATCTCTGCAAAGCAGAACATTATTTTATCCCTGTTTAGACCGGATGCTTGCTGAACTTGACCAGCGGTTCTCTAGCATCAAAGCAGAGCTAATGATGGGCATTCAGGCGTGCAATCCACTCTCACAAAACTTTCTCTCGGCAGTAGACTTAACTGCACTTAGAAAACACAACCAAATAGAACTGTAAAATGTATAAATGGGTAATTGTATGTAAAAATAATGTAATTGTATGTAAAAAATAATGTCATATCTTGTAACAATTGTAAGTCGCCCTGGATAAGGGCGTCTGCTAAGAAATAAATAATAATAATAAACAAGAGGAAATACTTGTTGCTAAAAATTACTTGGCTCATAAGCAAGAGAATGGTGAGAATCTCGACATGAAAAGTGTTGTGGCAATGTGCCCCGCCCCTGTGTGTATTTTTGTGTTTGTATGTAGTGTGTAAATGTTGGTTCAGGGGATATAATGTGGATAATGAGCACGAGTGTTTAAAATTATTATTATTATTATTTATTTCTTAGCAGACACCCTTATCCAGGGCGACTCTACAATTGTTACAAGATATCACATTATTTTTACATACAATTACATTATTTTTACATACAATTACCCATTTATACAGTTGGTTTTTACTGGAGCAATCTAGGTAAACGACCTTGCTCAAGGGTACAGCAGCAGTGTCCCCACCTGGGATTGAACCCACGACCCTCGGTCCAGAGCCCTAAACACTACTCCACATGGGGATTGCACTTCACGTGCATTTAAAGTATTTCATATGTGAGCACGGGTTTGCACAAATTAGTTCACGTGTTGGGATTCAAGTGAATAATTAATTAGTAATTGAATCCCGCACAACTGTATATATAGATGAACAAAGCACTCACTCGGTGTTGTGTGTTCGGGAAGTGGGGAACGGGTGAGAGAGAGAGAGAGAGAGAGAGAGAGAGAGAGAGAGAGAGAGAGAGAGAGAGAGAGAGAGAGAGAGAGAGAGAGAGAGAGAGAGAGAGAGAGAGAGAGAGAGAGAGAGAGAGAGAGAGGACAATTAGTTAAAAAAAAATATAAACAAATGCTACTTGTGTGAGAGGGCTCGCATGATACTTGTTTGGTTCGTCCACTTTGCTGTTTGTCTATTTACTTTGGCCAACGTGCCATTTTTGTTTGTTCAGTCAGTGTTTTCTGTTTTGTTCAACCTTTTTATTTACAATAAACCGACGCAAGCAAGTGCATTTACCATTTCATCCATCCTGTCTGTTTTGTTCATTTCCTGGTTCTGACGTCACCACTCAGCCAGACTGTCACATATGGTGTCCTGCGTGGGATAAACAACACCTCTAGAAGCCGGACCAGGAAAGCAAAGTGCGTTTTTTTTTTTGGAAAATAAATAAATAAATAAATAAATAAATAAATAAATAAGGAAATGGAAGGCTGCCGGGACCTGGAGGACCTCCTCTGGGTCCTCGAGGACCAAGGCTGGTGCCTTGCCTGCGGAGTCTATGGATACACAGTGGCGATCTGCCCCTTCCAAGGTGAGGAGGAGGAACCGGCCCAGGAGAGGAAGGTAGGGAGAAGGAGCAGGAAGAGGGGGAGAGGAAAGCTGCAATAGCAGGAGGATGTCGGGGATGATGGCTGGGAGGATGAGGATCTCAGTCGTCCTACATCTGAGTGGGAGGAGCCTGAGCATCCAGCACCCAGACGGGGGGACTGCAAGCGTCCAGCACCCAGACGGGGGACTGTGAGCGTCCAACGCCCAGACGGGGGGACCTCGGAATCCAAAGCCACAGATGCAGATGTCCCCACCTCCACCAGCAGAGGAAAAATGTCTGCTGTCCCCATCTCCACCAGCAGAGGAAGAATGCCTGCTGCTTTCGCCTTCAGAGCCGCACCCGTCCCTTGCCAGTGAGGGAGAGCCGCACCAGTCCCCTGCAACAGGAGACTACACGCTGCTCCCACCTTCGTCGCCAGGAGACTACACGCTGCTCCCACCTTCGTCGCCAGGAGACTACGCGCTGCTCCCACCTTCATCGCCAGGAGACTACACGCTGCTCCCACCTTCGTCACCAGGAGACTACACGCTGCTCCCACCTTCGTTGCCAGGAGACTACATGCTGCTCCCACCTTCATCACCAGGAGACTACACGCTGCTCCCACCTTCATCACCAGGAGACTACACGCTGCTCCCACCTTCGTCGCCAGGAGACTACATGCTGCTCCCACCTTCATCACCAGGAGACTACACGCTGCTCCCACCTTCGTCGCCAGGAGACTACACGCTGCTCCCACCTTCATCACCAGGAGACTACACGCTGCTCCCACCTTCATCACCAGGAGACTACACGCTGCTCCCACCTTCGTCGCCAGGAGACTACATGCTGCTCCCACCTTCATCACCAGGAGACTACACGCTGCTCCCACCTTCATCACCAGGAGACTACACGCTGCTCCCACCTCCACCGCTTCCACCACCAGGAGGAGAGCATCAGGAGCTGCCTCTGCCTCCGCCACCTCCACCGGGCAGGAGCAGAGCAGTGGGAGCTGCCTCTGCCTCCACCACCTCCACCAGCAGAGGGTGAATACCTGCTGGTTCCGCCTCCACCAATTTTGAGGACTGCTTGCCGCTCCCACCTCCACCACCAGAGGAGCTGGAGCTGCAGCTGAGTTTGCCACCGCCCGGGATGCCTTCACATCACCGCCTGGGATGCCTGCCTCGCTTCAGCCCAAGAATGCCTGCTCCGCATCGCCTGGGTTGCCTGCTGCCCGCATCGCCTGGGGTTGCCTGCTGCTCCGCATCGCCTGGGGTCGTCGGCTCTGCTTCGCCAGGGGTTGCCGCCAGCTCTGGGGATGTGCTGGGGCTGCAGGAGCCAGCCCGGAAGTCATTAAAGGCTCTGCTGCCAGTCAGCTAGGGAGCCGCTGGTTGTGAAGAGGGGAGAGGAGGTCAGGAGACCACCTTCCCCAGCCGCACTTTCGCTGCAGGAGATACTGTGGCCAGAGCCCCGGTAGAGGGAGCTGCTGGCTACGAAGAAGGGGGTAGGTCAGGAAACCACCCCCCAAGTGGAGGAGTCGGCCTTTGTGTAGTCAGTGTGGCCACTACAGCTATTGGGGTGGGAGGAGGACATCCCACCATTGCTGCCCCTGTTTCTGGGCCAGAAATAACACCGGAACTTTGGGACTAAGGTGGCCGTTGCTGCACAAGGGGGATATGTGGCAATGTGCCCGCCCTGTGTGTATTTTTTGTGTTTTATATTGTATACATAATGAAATGTGTAGCCTACCCAAAACACATTAGTGTTATTTCAGCTAAATGATTTATACATTTAAAATACTATGAGCACTATCAATGTATGTGTGTGCGATTTTTATTGTGTTTTTCAACCCTGTCAGACAAACAGCACAGTCTGCACGTGAACTAATTGTGCACTCCCCGTGCCCCCATACAAATATCCACTTAAATCTGCATGTGAAGTGATTGTGAAATCCCCATGCCTAAATACAAAGATACATTTTAAATCACTTGTGCTATATAATCCACACTATATCCCGTGCACCACTACATACATACAAACAACAGTAACACACTACATACAACATAAAACACAAAATAAGCACAGGGGCGGGGCACCCTGCCACAGTGACTTAGACTGTTCTTCAATGCCAGTTCTGTGATTCGATCAAGATTGAAGAAACCACACAAAACTGATACCTAAAACCATTGTTCTAATAGTTACAAGAACCCAGTACAACCTAATGTACCCCTAGAGACAGACATTCCTGTAGCTCTTGAGTTCAAATGCATCTTTACAGAGAGCAGCAGAGAAAGTGGTGACTACTTAATGGTACCATTAGCTGACATATTTTATCATCATGTATGCCACTCTCATCACTAATGGTTATTAGGGATACTTACCAGCCTATTTGCATTATACAATATCCTTAAAAAATTGAGTTTCAGGGTGGAGGAAATTACTGGTGCATCCTGGTAGCAAAGTTTATTTAAAACTTTTATTTGCCATACTAATTTGTTTTTGTTTTTGTTTACTGTTTCTAGTTTTAGTGCTGAGGGATTAACTTTAAGAACATTGGAGAATGCAATCGGTCTTATTCTTGGGATTAAAGAGAGATATCATAAACTAGATATATCAAGAGCATTAGATGGATTTACATTGATTTGTGGCAATGAAGATAAAGACGAACCGCATGTGCCCAGTTTTCTGATGGATAACAAAAATGAAGAAAAGGACGACGAGAGTGAAAATGAGGATGATTTTATAGACATGCTGGTGGCTAAAGACAAAACCAAAGGGGTCTTGGACAGGGACACCAATCCTAGGTATGTTTTATTTACATTTTGCTTAATAATTAGCAATTCTATCTATCTTCATAAAAGAAACGACTCAATGCTAGAACTAAAATGAAAAAAAAAAACATTCTGTTTCATGCCTGTTTTGCAAGGTCTCAAATAAATAACTAGAGCAACACTTTATAATTATAAACTTTACTTTGCAATACCGTATGTAAACACTGGCGGATTATCCAAGCCTACAGCTATCCATTCAGTAGTGTTATTTCATTAATGGACTAAACACATACACACATTTAACCTACAACGTCCCCCTTTCAAACAGGACGGTGCCTGTGTGTGTGTGTGTGTGTGTTTATTGCCGTACTGTTGGTCTAAACAATGGTACACAGTTCGTTGGCACAGATTGGGTTCTTGAGTACAATCAGGGTTAAACAGTCAGCAGGGTAATCAAAATGGTCTGAGGTCATACACAAGAAATCCAACAATAATAATAACAATAATAATAATAATAATACATAACAGCAAAACACCACCACTCTGCACCAACCTTACTCTGCACCAGCCTTACTCTGCACCAGCCTTACTCTGCACCAGCCTTACTCTGCCACACCCTGTGATGAGTTGTGGGTGTGTCGGCCACACCCTGTGTGTCTGCCCTTGCTGCTGGGGAATGTAGTTTCCCGAGTCGGCCATTTTGTGGGTTGTAGTCCCCTTTTTGGCTGCCATTTAGCTAGTAATTCTGCCCTCTCCTCGTGTGTGTGTGTGTGTGTGTAAATATATATATATATATATATATATATATACAGCTCTGGAAAAAATTAAGAGACCACTGCAAAATTATCAGTTTCTCTGGTTTTACTATTTATAGGTATGTGTTTGGGTAAAATGAACATTTTTGTTTCATTTTATAAACTACTGACAACAGTTCTCCCAAATTCCAAATAAAAATATTGTCATTTAGAGCATTTATTTGCAGAAAATGACAACTGGTCAAAATAACAAAAAAGAAGCAGTGTTGTCAGACCTCGAATAATGCAAAGAAAATAAGTTCATATTCATTTTTAAACAACACAATACTAATGTTTTAACTTAGGAAGAGTTCAGAAATCAATATTTGGTGGAATAACCCTGATTTTCAAGCACAGCTTTCATGCGTCTTGGCATGCTCTCCACCAGTCTTTCACATTGATGTTGGGTGACTTTATGCCACTCCTGGCAAAAATTCAAGCAGGCTTTGTTTGATGGCTTGTGACCATCCATCTTCCTTTGATCACATTCCAGAGGTTTTCAATGGGGTTCAGGTCTGGAGATTGGGCTGGCCATGACAGGGTCTTGATCTGGTGGTCCTCCATCCACACCTTGATTGACCTGGCTGTGTGGCATGGAGCATTGTCCTGCTGGAAAACCAATCCTCAGAGTTGGGAAACATTGTCAGAGCAGAAGGAAGCAAGTTTTCTTCCAGGACAACCTTGTACTTGGCTTGATTCATGCCAAAGCTGCCCGATTCCAGCTTTGCTGAAGCACCCCAGATCATCACCGATCCTCCACCACATTTCACAGTGGGTGCGAGACACTGTGGCTTGTAGGCCTCTCCAGGTCTCCGTCTAACCATTAGACGACCAGGTGTTGGGCAAAGCTGAAAATTGGACTCATCTGGGGGTGCTTCAGCAAGGCTGGAATCGGGCAGATTTGTCTTTGTGAAGGACGATGAATCAAGCCAAGTACAAGGTTGTCCTGGAAGAAAACTTGCTTCCTTCTGCTCTGACAATGTTCCCCAACTCTGAGGATTGGTTTTCCAGCAGGACAATGCTCCATGCCACACAGCCAGGTCAATCAAGGTGTGGATGGAGGACCACCAGATCAAGACCCTGTCATGGCCAGCCCAATCTCCAGACCTGAACCCCATTAAAACCTCTGGAATGTGATCAAGAGGAAGATGGATGGTCACAAGCCATCAAACAAAGCCGAGCTGCTTGAATTTTTGCGCCAGGAGTGGCATAAAGTCACCCAACATCAATGTGAAAGACTGGTGGAGAGCATGCCAAGACGCATGAAAGCTGTGCTTGAAAATCAGGGTTATTCCACCAAATATTGATTTCTGAACTCTTCCTAAGTTAAAACATTAGTATTGTGTTGTTTAAAATGAATATGAACTTATTTTCTTTGCATTATTCGAGGTCTGACAACACTGCATCTTTTTTGTTATTTTGACCAGTTGTCATTTTCTGCAAATAAATGCTCTAAATGACAATATTTTTATTTGGAATTTGGGAGAAATGTTGTCAGTAGTTTATAGAATAAAACAAAATGTTCATTTTACCCAAACACATACCTATAAATAGTAAAACCAGAGAAACTGATAATTTTGCAGTGGTCTCTTAATTTTTCCAGAGCTGTATATATATATATATATATATATATATATATATATATATATATATATATATATATATATATACAGTACTGTGCAAAAGTTTTAGGCAGGTGTGAAAAATGCTGTAAAGTAAGAATGCTTTCAAAAATAGACATGTTAATAGATTATATTTATCAATTAACTAAATGCAAAGTGAGTGAACAGAAGAAAAATCTAAATCAAATCCATATTTGGTGTGACAACCCTTTGCCTTCAAAACAGCATCAATTCTTCTAGGTACACTTGCACAAAGTCAGGGATTTTGTAGGCATATAGTCAGGTGTATGATTAAACAATTATACCAAACAGGTGCTAATGATCATCAATTCAATATGTAGGTTGAAACACAATCATTAACTGAAACAGAAACTGCTGTGTAGGAGGAATAAAACTGGGTGAAGAACAGCCAAACTCAGCTAACAAGGTGAGGTTGCTGAAGACAGTTTACTGTCAAAAGTCATACACCATGGCAAGACTGAGCACAGCAACAAGACACAAGGTAGTTATACTGCATCAGCAAGGTCTCTCCCAGGCAGAAATTTCAAGGCAGACAGGGGTTTCCAGATGTGCTGTCCAAGCTCTTTTGAAGAAGCACAAAGAAACGGGCAATGTTGAGGACCGTGACGCAGTGGTCGGCCAAGGAAACTTACTGCAGCAGATGAAAGACACATCATGCTTACTTCCCTTCGCAATCGGAAGATGTCCAGCATTGCCATCAGCTCAGAACTGGCAGAAAACAGTGGGACCCTGGTACACCCATCTACTGTCCGGAGAAGTCTGGTCAGAAGTGGCCTTCATGGAAGACTTGCGGCCAAAAAGCCATACCTCCAACGTGGAAACAAGGCCAAGCAACTCAACTATGCACGAAAACACAGGAACTGGGGTGCAGAAAAATGGCAGCAGGTGCTCTGGACTGATGAGTCAAAATTTGAAATATTTGGCTGTAGCAGAAGGCAGTTTGTTCGCCGAAGGGCTGGAGAGCGCACACGAATGAGTGTCTGCAGGCAACAGTGAAGCATGGTGGAGGTTCCTTGCAAGTTTGGGGCTGCATTTCTGCAAATGGAGTTGGGGATTTGGTCAGAATTAATGGTCTCCTCAATGCTGAGAAGTACAGGCAGATACTTATCCATCATGCAATACCATCAGGGAGGCATCTGATTGGCCCCAAATTTATTCTGCAGCATGACAACGACCCCAAACATACAGCGAAAGTCATTAAGAACTATCTTCAGCGTAAAGAAGAACAAGGAGTCCTGGAAGTGATGGTATGGCCCCACAGAGCCCTGATCTCAACATCATCGAGTCTGTCTGGGATTACATGAAGAGAGAGAAGCAACTGAGGCTGCCTAATTCCACAGAAGAACTGTGGTTAGTTCTCCAAGATGTTTGGGCCAACCTACCTGCCGAGTTCCTTCAAAAACTGTGTGCAAGTGTACCTAGAAGAATTGATGCTTGATGCTGTTTTGAAGGCAAAGGGTGGTCACACCAAATATGGATTTGATTTAGATTTTTCTTCTGTTCACTCACTTTGCATTTAGTTAATTGATAAATATAATCTATTAACATGTCTATTTTAGAAAGCATTCTTACTTTACAGCATTTTTTTACACCTGCCTAAAACTTTTGCACAGTACTGTATATTAGTGGATTTATTCTCCTCTATCCAAAGAGACTCAGGATTCAGGTTTATTGTCAGCTCCAGATATTTTAATCGATGTATACAAAGGAAGAGTCTACAAGAGACTATTGTAGAAAGAAGGGTTACATTAGATTTTATACAGAGTGTTAAAAATATGGTGTGTCTCTGGGCTGGAATGTCACAGAAGTTTGTGATAAGGCCTTTTGTTCATTCCATGTGGCTCCAGCTGTGCTGGAGCCTACCAGAACCAATTGTCCAGTCATTAGCAGAGGTGCATATATTGTCCTGGGGGAGATATGCACCTCTTTGAAATGGTGATGTCCTTTGATTTGGTGGGGTGTCATCTGTGGTGTAAACATCTATCCTGCTACAGTCTAAAAGGCATTTTGTGTTCAATTAAATAACGACAGTAGCAGATAACGACAGTAATCCTACCTGGAAGCTAGTGTTCTGTGATTTGTAGGATGCTCTTCTTCTGAAAAATGTAAATAATGCAGACAAGTTTATGAAAAATAAGAAGTAAATATCCACACTACAAGAAAAGGAGTAACTTCCCTTCCTCAAACATGCTTGTGAACTTGGTGTTTTGTTCCTCAGGTTAACAGTCACTGGACTAAATGATGAATCCATGAAGCAGATATGTGATACTTTGAAAAAAGTACACTCAGTACTGCATACACTGAGGTAAGTGTGTTCCCAGGAATAAAAGTTCCCTTTATTATATTGCTATAATATAGTAGTAACTATGAAGCTCCCTTTTATTATCATTCGAAGAGCTGTTCTAAATTTCAATCCCTGATGTACTTTGGCAGACCCAAATACTGTTACAGGCCCATTATTACCGAACTCCAGTACTGAAATGATTCACACTGTGCATGGTTTAAGGTGAAATAAGCACAGAGGCTTACACTGTTAAGTATTTCTCCCAGACCTGAATGACTTTTTAACTGCTCCTCCAGTTTTATCAGTCAGTGTTTATTACATTATTACATATTAGAAGCTAATGGATTTTACGTTTTGTCAAATAGTATTTTAAACAGTGAATTTTACGTTTTTTGGTTTTAGTTTATCTGCAAACAATTTGACAGAAGCCTGTATCCCTGATATCTGCATGATCCTGGCCATGCAAACCTCTCTGAAGCGCCTTGAACTGGGAAGCAATCACCTTGGAGACAGTGGAGTTAAACAGCTGTGCACTGCTTTCAATGGACAGCAGTTAGAAGTTCTAAAGTTAGTAAAGTATTTTAATGTTAATAAAGTATTTTATTTCTTGTCAAACAGTGAAAGTATTGATAGAATATGTATTTGGACAATTACTGATAAAACAGTTCATTTTTAACCAGTAGGCCTACAAAGCTAACTTTTTTATTGAAAATCTGGGACCTTAAAAAAACAGCAAAGCACTTATCCAATATAACTTAACTAAAGGACATGTTTGTAGATCTAGCTGCTCCCTCCTATCCAACAGAGTCCGCTGTTAGAGCAAAGGATGGAGGAACTGTGGTTTCAAACACTGACACTTGTGGCCATGTTGATTATTTTACACATGCATGTGCAGTACCTTGCGCCTCCACAGAGCTACCAGCAATGGTTTGACTCAGGATATTGCTTCTTCAGCTGGGCTGAAAACCCGAAACAAAACAGCAAAATAAAACAGTATTTAAAAAATCTGAAAACTAAAAGCTTGCTGTATCTGGCCCAATGTGCGAATGTACTTTGGCAATATCTAATCTTGCAAATCTAAATTTCTGTTTCTTTATTTTATTTACCATATCTCAATCCATTGCTTTCTATTCTCTGTCTGAGTTTTATTTAGAACAATCACAACATCACAATCCCTGTTTTTTTATTTTTTATTAAATATATTATTTCTATTTTCAGTTTATCTACAAACAATTTGACAGAAGCCTGTGTCCCTGATATCTGTATGATCCTGGCCATGCAAACCTCTCTGAAGCGCCTTGAACTGGAAAAAAATCACCTTGGAGACAGTGGAGTTAAACAGCTGCGCACTGCTTTCAATGGACAGCAGTTAGAAGTTCTAAAGTTAGTACAAATAGTATTAGTTAGTAAAGCACTTTTGTGTATATTTTTGGTAAAATATACTGTTGAATTAATGTACTGATAGATAAACCATATCACAAAATACTTGAAAATGTATCAGGTATAAGCAGTGTATTTGTAAGTAGTATATAACTCATTTTAATGAATTAAAACCCAAGAGAAGAAGGAAAGCCGTTTTACAGACCTATAGAAAATGATTTCAATCTAGTTATGGGCTTTCTGTCCACCAAGAAGTAGACAGGTAATGTGTCCACCTAATGTGATCTACCGCATGCATAAATAGCTAAACTAGTGTATGAAAAGATATAGACCATTTCAGGGACACACTCAAAAGAAAAACGGTGCTGGTATTCACCGGGGATTCAACTTCCATTCATTATATAAACCAGCAGGAGGGAAAAAGGCCTGGAAACTGTCTTCTAGCAGAACTACAAGAGTAATGCAGGAAATAAAGTCTCTCCTAGCAGCTACTCACCTGGGGTCGTTTAAGAATTTCATCTATCTCAAACCATCACTGTTTCTGAGTTTACACCCCTGTATATAAATATAAAAGAGGAACCTGCTCTTACTTGACACAAGGAGGGCCTCTGTTTCTACATCAGCAGGGGCAAACATAACAGTTTAACCCCTCTTGCAAGGTCAAGGTGTCCATGGAAGACTTCTAGAAAGCAGGAGTGTGTTTTAGTCAGTGTTACCATTACTGCACTGCATTGCTGATAGCAATGTATTTTATGTTTTTGTCCACAGTTTATCTGCAAACAATTTGACAGAAGCCTGTGTCTCTGATATCTGCATGATTCTGGCCATGCAAACCTCTCTGGAGTGCCTTAAACTGGAAAAGAATGGCTTTGGAGACAGTGGGGTTAAACAGCTGTGCACTGCTTTGACTAGGTTGCAGTTAAAAAATTTAAGGTTAGTAGACTATTTTTGTGTGTATTTTTGGTAAATATAGTGTTACATGAAAAAACTGGTCACCCATTCTTTCACAATACCATTCCACCGCACCTACATTTTTTAGTATACTTTAAGTATATAAACGTATACTTCTTTTCACATGCTTAAAGTATACTTTCTTTGCACTTCCTAAATACGTTGTTAAACGTTGTCTACAAAAATAGTAGCTTAAACAATACAACTTCAAGTAAACTACAAATGTACCTAAATTGAAACATACTGATGCACTACATAATACAAATACTTCAAGGAAACTAAAAAAAAAAAAGGCTATCAGTATTGTAACATTTCTGCTGCTATGGGTGTACCCAGATATGATAAAATTGTAACAGGCATCAGATCAATCAAGCTCTTTGTTCTTCCAAACTGTAATAAATAATGCAGGCCAGTGAACTCAACACAGTTGGGAGAGACAGGGTGGGTCTCACCAAACGACTCACTCACAGGTGAGGGTAACACAAAGCACTTACCAAACAGGACAGGATGGTGATGCACACAAGGGGAAACAATCACTCAAGGGTTAAACAAGGGAAAGAGAACAGTCCATTTGACCAGCCGGAGCAGTAGAAAAGTCCACTTGCGCAGTCCCATCATGCCCTGCTCCGGACGTATGCAAATCAGACCCTGGCATGCACTTCAGTAATTTGGAAGAACATTCTTTGCATCAGATCTTTAATGTTAACTGTATGGAAACATTGATACCCCTGTGCACAACATATTCCTTTTAAACAGCTCCCATTCAGTTTGACTGGTAAGTCAGTAGAAACAGTCAGATCGGAAGAGAATCCCTTAAGGTGTTCTTTTAGTGTGTACTTTTTTATACTGCCTTTAAACTTATAGATTATACTTATGAAGTGGTATAGTTTTTAAAATTAGTTTTATATTGTGTCTAAAATTAAATGTGAATTTAATTTGTTTTATTACTGAAGCACCAAAATAATCGAGGAATCAGAGTAAATTTAAAACCAGTAAATTTAAAACATCAATACAAACATTACTGAACAACTCATGAACTACAGGTAGATGTAGGGGTAGATGTACTAAAGGGTTGCAGCTGTTGCTAAGCAGTCCCAGTAGTTGCTAAGCAATCGCAAGGGTTGTATGAAATGTACTGCACAGGTGCAATGCTGTTAGCCATTTCTTAGCGAATGCTTTGCGGGGGCAGATGTCACTGCTTTTTACTTTGCGGTTCAGCCTTAGATGGATATTTAATTATGGGCGTTCCTGCAAACATGGCATGGAGACAGCGCACATGAAGTCTCTCAGATATTATAATGAAATGTATTAAAGCTGCAGACAATTGACACTTAGAATTGCATCAATTTCTTAAGAACTTTTGAGAGCATGTTTTAAACTGTGGCAATTAGCAAAGGCAGTATGAAGAACACTGTCCTGTGCTATACCACTGTGATTGCAGCAAGAAGGAATACACATCACTGATTGATAAACTGTGTGAGAGCAACTCATGCCATGTTTGTCTTCATAGTTTTCTTCTTTTTAAGTTAACCAGTGGATTCAATTAATAGATAAGCAAAATCAGATTGGCACAGAATGTTTCTGAGGTAGACTGAAAGCACAGCTGTCTGAAAGGTTCTGAATTATGTCATTTTTAAAGTTTCCTGGTTTTTGTTATCATGTATAGTAACAAACCAATAAATATACAGGCTATAGAAACACTCTTTTAAGACGTGTGTTTACATTACTAGTTTAATGTTTTGTTCAGTAAATATCATTAGATGAAATCACAAATAGCTATCAGCATTTGTAAAAAGTATTGATTGTAAATTATGTAACTTATACTTTAAGTACTGCATTTTTTGGTAAAGATACAATGACATTAAAATCATGTATCTTTTTATTTAATTTGATTAAAATGACTGATCTCTGTTTTCGCGTATTTTGTAGTTGTACACTGTAGCCTATATGAATTTGTGCACAGAGTGAGGACAATTACTAATGTAACAGGAGTGTAGAAGTAAAAGAAAGTTATGAGAAACTTTTTTAAAACACAGCAAAAGAGAATGTCATACAGACCCTGAACCTAGATGTTGTTGGAGAGACTGTATAGTGCTTCACGTAGAGCAGTGGGGTTGAGAAAATCAGAAAACTTTAAACGTGATGCATGTGCAATTCAGAATGTTACAGCCAGCTGTGCAGTAAATGGTGCAGTTTTCAGTTTACCCCAGACTGTGTCATTCTTATTTTGATTATCTATTAATTGAATCCACTCCGGTTAACTTCACAAAACAAGAAAACTATTTTTAAAAAAAAATAATTAAAAAAAAAAAAAACACGACATGAGTTGATCTGGCTGTCTGTTATCAAACGAATTGTTGTGGACCCCATAATTGTTGAGCTGCTGTCTGATTTAAGATAACCTGGAGCCTGTCACCAGAGATAAGCCACGCTATCAATGCAGTGGTCAAACTATCGTCCACCCTGCATTATGTTGCCTCTGCTTGAAAATCACAGTGTCAGGTATAAGAGTGAGGTCGGGACACCCTCTGCAGCAGCAAACCACAAATCAACTCCCGCTATTTTATTGGAAACAATGTCGCACAACTCTTGCTAGAGATCTCGCTAAGACGACACAACAAATATTTACAGTAATATATTGCAGCTCTCTTCATTAACATATGTTCTCTTAGTACATAAGACAAAATGTATACAAGTATAATACAAGTACGGAATATTGAAAGTACAATATTAGTATCTTCGTTTATTTTAAGTACATTTATAGTATACTTCAATGTACTACTTTTTCGTAAGAGATATCTACCTTGTACATCATTTTATTTTAAATATTGAATGCTAAAAGGTTGCCAATAATTTGCCTGTTTTGAATGATCGGTTATTACAGTGCAGACTACAATGTTACTTCAGAGCACATGGTTGAAAGAATGCAAGTAACTGTGTTTACTGCTTTGTTTCTAGTCTGGCTGACAACAATCTGACAGACAGCTGTGTTATGGATCTCTGCAAAATGCTCAACAGTATGAAATCCCTGAGTCTGGTAAATCTGGAGAATAACACCTTTACAGAGAAGTCTGCTCCAAGCTTCATCGAATGTAAAAGAGACTACCACGGTAACAGAATGGTGGTTAAGTGAGTATTTGTGTTTATACTACAGCATTTACATTAATAGCTGGTAATCAAATCATTTTAATAATTTCATAAAACCAAGATTACATTCTTAACTCAATGTTTTAGTTTTACTCTACTGCTAACTGCTGTTTGCAAGGAGCTGACTAGATTAATTAAATTAGTAAATCGTCAACATGGTATAAAATGCCAGTTTACAAACTAAGCTGTGTATGTGTTTGACTAAATTCATTTGATTGAAGCTCATTTATTTATAGTCATTAATACAATGATGTCCGTAATGCCCTGTTTTTTCTGATGTGTCTTTTATAGGCTGAGAGGAAATCAGCTCAGTGAACAGCAGATGGAGTTTCTGGATAAAACGCCATGGAACAGGCCTTGTTGTAACATGCAATAGTACTGAGTATCAGGGTGTATTCAGTTGATCTAAAAAGTTGTGGATCTTAAAATTTCCACCATGCAAATAACATTGTCATTAAAGAATCCTGTTTGATATGTTATTATTATTATTATTATTATTATTATTTTATTTCTTAGCAGACGCCCTTATCCAGGGCGACTTACAATTGTTACAAGATATCACATTATTTTTACATACAATTACCCATTTATACAGTTGGGTTTTTACTGGAGCAATCTAGATAAAGTACCTTGCTCAAGGGTACAGCAGCAGTGTCCCCCCTCCTGGGATTGAACCCACAACCCTCCGGTCAAGAGTCCAGAGCCCTGACCACTACTCCGCACTGCTGCCCTGTCCAGAGCCCTAACCACTACTCCACACTGCTGCCCTGTCCAGAGCCCTGGCCACTACTCCACACTGCTGCCCCGTGTTTAGTTCTACTGCTTTAGTACCAACTGCAACAAAACAATACAGGGATCAAAGTTTGGGATCAGCTAACCCCAGCTTTACTACAGACCTCAGGCTTAAAATGACCATGTCTTCTTTGTGTGGGAAAAGGCTAGTGAGTGGCTGAAGGGATAGGAACATAGGCAGAGGGATGCATTCTTGTACTGCATATTTCAATTCAAGTTTTAAAGCTGTAATATTTTAAGCGTTTCTACATTTGTCTTCTTTCTGTAACCCCCCAAATCATATTTGTGACAAATTACATTTTAAAATAAAAGATATACAACAAGATGAAATTACACTTTCAACAGTGAGCAGAGAGGCACAGCAATTGTGTTCAACTTTTTTGACATTTTTTTAGTACTAGTCAATGAAAACCCAGCACATGTCTCAAGATTCTGTGAACAATTTAATAATCTGTTTGGGGCAGACGACAGATAAGTTGTGTTTGTTGCAATTGAGAACACCTTTTAATTGAGAACACCTTTTAATTGAGAACACCTTTTAATTGAGAACACCTTTAATTGAGAACACCTTTAATTGAGAGCATCTTCAATTGAGAGCATCTTCAATTGAGAACATCTTTAACCATACCTGCAGTCTATCTGGAAGTGCTTGCAATTTTCTAGGTCCTGTCCTGCTCTCCTCGCCCCACTGGACGGGGTGGGGGAACAGGACTTCTGATCTCTTCCTCCCTGCTCTTTTCTGTCCCTCCTGCTCTCTCCCCTCTCTCTGTTTCATGCTGTTGAAATCACCTCCCCTTGTCGCCTCCTCCTCATTGTTCTCTACCACCCTCCTGGACCCCTTCCTCACCTTCTTGATAAGCCTGACTTCCTCCTCTCCTCCCTCCACCCCTGTTGTTCTATTAGGTGACTTCAACATCCACCTCTCCAACTCTAACCACTCTGCTGGATTTCTTCCCCTTCTTCACTCCTTTGCCTTCTGTCTCTCCTCGTCCCCCCACTCACACAGCAGGCTGTCAACTCGACCTCATCTTCACCAAGGACTGCTTTCCCCTGCCCTCTTGGTCACTCCTCTCGATATCTCTGATCACTACTTTATCTTCTTCTCTCTGTCACTCCCATCCCTTCCTGCTCCGCTGACCCCCTGTCACCTTCTGTTGAAAGCTCCGTTCCCTCTCCCCCTGTCTTCTCCTCTGCTGCTCTCACGCCTCCTCTCTATCAACTCCTTCTCCCAACTCTCTGTAGACTCGGCTACCTCCACCCTCTTCTCCTCCCTCACCTCCTGCCTCGACGCCCTTTGCCCTCTCACCCCTCGACCTGCCCTCCCCAGTCCTGGCTCACGTCTCGTACTGAACTGTGCACTGCTGAAAAGAAATGGCAGAAAACCAATCTCCCTGCTGCCGTGGATCTCTATCGCTCGCTCCTCTCTTCCTTCTACACTCACCTCTGCCAAATGCTCCTACTTCCACTCTGTCATTCAATCCCTGTAAACTTGTATCAACCTTCTCCTCCCTCCTTCACCCTCCCCCCCTCTTCCACCCTCCTCTATCTCAGCTAATGACTTTGCCTCCTTCTCCTCTAAAATCAGACATCTGCAAACTCTTCACTACCTCGCCTCCTTCCCCACCCATACCCTGTCCTCAGCTCACTCACTCCCCATCACCCTCTGCAACCCATGCTAATCTACCCTTCTCACCCCTCTCAGACTCTGATCTTTGCTCCCTGCTACAGAGCCATGAATGTACCATGTGTGCTCTGGACCCCCTCCCCACTCACTTCTTCCAAGCTGCTGCCCCTGCTCTACTCCCTTTCATTTCCTCTCTTCTCAACACCTCTCTCCCCTCTACCTTCAAACAGGCCTGCATCACCCCCATCTTAAAAAAACCCTCCCTGGATCCCTCATCCATCCAAAACTACTGTTCTGTCTCCCTTCTCCCGTTCCTCTCTAAAACCCTCGAGCGAGCGGTACACCGCCAGCTCTCTGCTCGACCCCCTCCAGTCTGGTTTTCACCAGACGCACTGCACTGAAAGTGCTCTTCTCTCAGTCACCAACTGCCTCTGCTGCCTTTGACACAGTTGGCCACTCTATTTTCCTGTCCTCCCTTGCTGACCGGAGACTCTCTGGCACTGCTCTTGCCTGGTACTCCTCCTGCCTCTCCGATCGCACATGCGGGGTGGCTCACCCTCTGCCTCTTGCTCTTTTTCGACAGATGTCCCCTAAGGCTCAGTCCTGGGACCCCTCCTGTTTTCTCTCTACACCCGCTGCCTGGGTCCCCACATCTCACGTGGCTTCTCGTATCATCTCAATGCTGATGATGCCCAGATCTTCCTCTCTTTTCTCCCCTCCGACTCCGACATTTCCTCCCGTATCACTAACTGCCCCTCGTCCATCTCCTCCTGGGTGCATTGCATCATCTTAAACTCAACCTTTCCAAATCAGATCTCCTTTTCTTCCCCCTTCTTCCTCCCCCACTGCTGATCTCAGTATTTATATTCCTGTTTAATCCCCCACCCTCTCTCCCTCCTCATCCACCAAGTACCTCGGTGTCACCCTCGACCCCTCCCTCTCCTACTCTCAGCACATCTCTACTCTGGCACACTCCTGTCGCTTCTTTCTTAGCAACATTTGCAGAATTCACCCCTTCCTCACCAACTACTCCACACAGCTCCTAGTTCAGGCCCTGGTATTGTCCTGTCTTGTTTATCGCAACTCCCTCTTGCTACCCGTCTGCTCGAGCTCATACAAAACTCTGCTGCTCGCCTTGTCTTTTCCCTTCCTCGTTTCTCCCACGCTGCTCCACTCACTCCACTGGCTTCCTATCGCTCGCATCCAATTCAAAACTCTTACTTGTCTATCGCTCTCTCGACCTTTCTGCACCCTCCTATTATAGACTATTATTTCTCCCTACACCCCCTCTCGCCCCCTCCACTTTTCTGCCAGATTAGCTATACCCCCCACTCCGCTCTGCCGCTTCCAGAGCCCGCTTCTTCTCCTCCCTTGCTCCTCAGTAGTGTTACGACCTACTCACGGATATCAGGACTGCTCAGTCTCTGACCACCTTCCGGCACCTCCTCAAGACGCACCTGTGCAGACAGCATCTGTAAACCTCACAACTCTCCACTATACTGGACTATATGGCACCCAGTTGTACCAGTTCCTGCATCAGCTTGTACTTGCACTGAACTGCTTCATACCTCGACGTATTCTACCACTGCTCTTAATTATAACTACCTCCTGTATCTTGTACTTGATTTTACTCTTAGAGATCCATATTCACGTTTTTGGTAACTGCTCTTAATTGAAATTGTTCTCATCCATTTATCGTACTTACTACGTGCTCTTAATGGACTTTACTCATATAAGCAAATATTTTTACTATAAGTTTACAGCTCTTAGTTGAACTCACTCTTAAATGTAATTATTTACTGTAATCTTTGCTCTTCTCTGAATTTGATCTTATTTTCTACTGATTTTATTGTTCTTTATAACTGCTCTTAACTGTAATGTGATATTCCGTCATGTGATTTTCTGCACTGTGATATGTTATAAGGTGATACTTTGTATTGTGATTTTGTAATAACTGTAAGTCACCCTGGATAAGGGCGTCTGCTAAGAAATAAATAATAATAATAATAATAATAATAATAATAATAATAATAATAATAATAATAATAATACAAAAGCCAGAGTGGCACATTTGTAACTTTAAAGCGTTTGAAAAATCAAGTGATCATAACTGTGTGAAACTGATGAAGGCAAAAGCGTAACAATTACTACACTTATCTGTGATTTTAAAACTAAAAGTGATTTTTGAAAGAGCGCCCATCAGTGCATTACTTCATTTCCACCACAGGGGGCAGTCTTGTGCCTCTTTAAATATTGCACATTTTTTGCACTGCTTTAGTGCAAATAAAAATCAAATGCAAAACCCAGTGTGTGTGTGTGTGTCAGTCACGTGTGCCAGTGTGTGTGTGTGTGTGTGTGTGTGTGTGTGTGTCAGTCACGTGTGCCAGTGTGTGTGTGTGTGCGCATGTGTGTGTGTGTGTGTGTGTGTGTGTGTGTGTGTGTGTGTGTCAGTCACGTGTGCCAGTGTGTGTGTCAGTGTGTGTGTGTGTGTGTGTGTGTGTCAGTCACGTGTGCCAGTGTTTTTGTGTGTGTGTGTGTCAGTCACGTGTGCCAGTGTTTGTTTGTGTGTGTGTGTCAGTCATGCGTGCTTGTGTGTATGGGGAGGGGAAGCATGAACGGCTAATGAAATAACTTTATTAATTGTTCCAGCAAATAATTCCATTAAAATGACCAGCCAAGCACTTCAATACACTATGTAGACCTCGCATATAATATGCAGTTGTGAAAGAAGTACCAGATATAGTAAGCTCTATCTAGATGAAGTGAGCGCCCTAGAAGATGTACATCCTAGGGGGAACCGTTTTCCACGGCTGCAGTATACAGTATATCCAGCCGTGAGAAATGGTTCCCCCTTGGATTTTCAATGCAAGAGTCACATTATAGGCTATGCAGTGTTTATAAATGCCTGCTGGAAATACTTATACATAAACATGTTTCTCTTTGACAAATATTTGTGATTCCAAACATTGTAAGCAGTGTGATGGCAAATGTACAGAGATATGTGTAGGCCTGCTCATCATGAAAGGGCATGTATTTAAACAAGCATGTGTTTTATAGGATTAACTCTCTGCACAGATATTACAATATAATAATAATAATAATAATAATAATAATAATAATAATAATAATAATAATAATAATAATAATTTGCATTGATGACTTGTCGATTTAATGAAATAACTTATCAACTTATCGGTAGTCTTTCATTGGTGCATTATTAAAAATATTTGTAGTTTGTTGCGTGTTTCTCAGGAGCTGCTGAATTGTCGTGAACCCACTTTGACAAAATCAGCAGAGCGCAATGAGCAGGGGCACTGAATTCTATACTACACTGAGACACAGATAGGGCTAATCTGACAGTCCTAGATAACCCGAGCATTCACGGAAACGACCGATGTAACCCTCCAACACGAATTAGAGCAGGAGGAAAATGCTGATCATGTCCGAATACCCAGCTGGACTTCGTAAAACCAAACATTTGAAAAAAATTGACAGAAATTCTAGATAAGTGCATTGGGGAAGAAGTGATTAAAAAACAGGCAAATGACTATGTGAAAGGAAAGAAGGGAGCATTACATGTATATAGAGATGGATCAAAGGATCCAAGGTCAGGGAAAGTGGCTATTGCAATATGTATACCTGAGATGGAGTTGAAGTGGCTATGGCAATATGTATACCTGAGATGGAGTTGAAGTGGCTATTGCAATATGTATACCTGAGATGGAGTTTTGTAGAATGGAAATATTATCCGATCACCTATTTGTATTTGGCATTGTTAGGAGCGATACATAAAGTGATGGAATTAAATCCAGACAGAGCAGTCCTGTTTACTGATGCTCTGAGTTCACTGAATGCTACTGAGACGGGGACTGGAGTCAGGAAAGATGTTATAGATGGTATTTTAATAGCATTAAATGAATGTGCAATCAGAGACATAGATATTATATTAGCATGGGTACAAAGCCATTCTGGGGTGCTAGGTAATGAACAGGTGGATTTGATGGCAAAAAAATGGGTTATTGAGAAAGGAAGTGGATATGATACTCCCTCTGTGCCAGGCACAAATCAATGCAATAACTAAACAAAAAAATCATAGAAGTATGACAATGGGAACACAATCTTAAGGGAAGGTTTTATTACGATATACAGCCAAAGATCAGGTTAGGGAGTGAAACATCTAGAGGGGAATTGAACAGGGCGGAAGAAACCATAATGAACAGATTGAGAATTGGACATACACCATTGAGGCAGCATCTGTTTAGAATAGGGAAGCATATAGATACATTATGTGGAGATTGTCAAAGGCTGGAAACTGTACACCATTATATTTTGGAATGTAGTAAATTCAAAACAGAGAGGTGTTAATAAATCAGTTGAATGCATTAGAGGTGGATACTAAATTAATACATAGCGTATTGAAGGAGGTCAAAGGAAAATAAAAAGGGAAAGAAAAACATATAATACAATATATTCAGACTACTGGAAAATGGGGCTGTATCTAAATGATATAAGAGAAGGGTGCTATCAGACTGAATGCGGCTACTTCCTCTAATCAGAAGAACCCTCCATAGTAACTCAGCGAGTGCGTGGAATCTGCTGTATCATTAATTATATTATAATATGTATAGAATGTTGTTTTTTTGTCAAAAGAATAGAAGTTGGAGTTAAGGCTGGGTATACAGCAACCACTTAATATTAAAATTACAAGAAACAAAATCGCAGCATTTCTCATGTCGGGAGCTGTGAAACTAACAGGATACGTTAATGTTCGTCATACAACTTAATTTTTCCATCTCAAAGAAACAGAGAGAGACCAGTTTCTCTACAAATATGGTAGGCGTGGATTTAATGTGATTATGATGATATTGTGAATTTTTTTTTAAATGCAATGTAAAGCAGTCAATATTTTAAAATAAACGAACAAGTCGGTCAGATCAAAGATCTAGAGCGCAGTGAGTACTGTAGGACTGGATTTGAGAATCGGGTCAGTCTCCAGTACTCGGTATCAATGGGCTTTATTATGAATAGGCTTTGTTTTATTAAGATAAATGTTATTAAATGTTTGATACATTATAAAAATATAAGTGCATATTCTTTACTTGACGTATATTTAAGAACCTTAAACACAACCTTCTATAACACTTGTCTCCCCAAATCTCCCGGTCTTTCCACACCCCCATCCCACGCTCCCTCCGCCCCTTACTCAGACCTCGCCCCACGTCTTTCGTGCCAAACTTTAACCCCAATTCCTCTACACACAACAAGTAAGCCCTGCACGCATATGCACACAATGCAAACCCCTGAACGCACGCACACACACAACACGCGAAACCCTGCACACAGACACACACAATGCAACCCCCTGCACGCACGCACATATACACCCACCACCCCTGCACACACGATGCAACCCCTGCACGCACACACACCCTCAACACTATCCTGATTGTGCTCCTCCCCCCTAGGATCACTGCAATACTTTATAGACATGCTGTATATATATATATATATATATATATATATATATATATATATATATATATATATATATATATATATATATATATATACACTACCGTTCAAAAGTTTGGGGTCACTTAGAAATTTCCTTGTTTTCCATGAAAACATACATGAAATGAGTTTGAATAGGAAATATAGCAAAATGAATAGGAAATATAGTCATTGACAAGGTTAGAAATAATGATTTTTAATTGAAATAATAATTGTGTCCTTCAAACTTTGCTTTCATCAAAGAATCCTCCATTTGCAGCAATTACAGCCTTGCAGACCTTTGGCATTCTAGTTGTCAATTTGTTGAGGTAATCTGAAAAGATTTCACCCCATGCTTCCTGAAGCACCTCCCACAAGTTGGATTGGCTTGATGGGCACTTCTTACGTACCATACGGTCAAGCTGCTCCCACAACAGCTCAATAGGGTTGAGATCCGGTGACTGTGCTGGCCACTCCATTATAGACAGAATACCAGCTGACTGCTTCTTCCCTAAATAGTTCTTGCATAGTTTGGAGCTGTGCTTTGGGTCATTGTCCTGTTGTAGGAGGAAATTGGCTCCAATCAAGCGCCGTCCACAGGGTAATGCATGGCGTTGCAAAATGGAGTGATAGCCTTCCTTCTTCAAGATCCCTTTTACCCTGTACAAATCTCCCACTTTACCACCACCAAAGCACCCCCAGACCATCACATTGCCTCCACCATGCTTGACAGATGGCGTCAAGCACTCCTCCAGCATCTTTTCATTTGGTCTGCGTCTCACGAATGTTCTTCTTTGTGATCCGAACACCTCAAACTTAGATTCGTCTGTCCATAACACTTTTTTCCAATCTTCCTCTGTCCAGTGTCTGTGTTCTTTTGCCCATCTTAATCTTTTCTTTTTATTGGCCAGTCTGAGATATGGCTTTTTCTTTGCAACGCTGCCTAGAAGGCCAGCATCCCGGAGTCGCCTCTTCACTGTTGATGTTGAGACTGGTGTTTTGCGGGTAATATTTAATGAAGCTGCCAGTTGAGGACCTGTGAGGCGTCTGTTTCTCAAACTAGACACTCTAATGTATTTGTCCTTTTGCTCAGTTGTGCACCGGGGCCTCCCACTCCTCTTTCTATTCTGGTTAGAGCCAGTTTGCGCTGTTCTGTGAAGGGAGTAGTACACAGCGTTGTACGAGATCTTCAGTTTCTTGGCAATTTCTCGCATGGAATAGCCTTCATTTCTCAGAACAAGAATAGACTGACGAGTTTCAGAAGAAAGTTCTTTGTTTCTGGCCAATTTGAGCCTGTAATCGAACCCACAATTGCTGATGCTCCAGATACTCAAATAGTCTAAAGAAGGCCAGTTTTATTGCTTCTTTAATCAGCACAACAGTTTTCAGCTGTGCTAACATAATTGCAAAAGGGTTTTCTAATGATCAATTAGCCTTTTAAAATGATAAACTTGGATTAGGAAACACAACGTGCCATTGGAACACAGGACTGATGGTTGCTGATAATGGGCCTCTGTACGCCTATGTAGATATTCCATTACAAATCAGCCGTTTCCAGCTACAATAGTCATTTACAACATTAACAATGTCTACACTGTATTTCTGATCAATTTGATGTTATTTTAATGGACAAAAAATTTGCTTTTCTTTCAAAACAAGGAAATTTCTAAGTGACCCCAAACTTTTGAACGGTAGTGTGTATATATATATATATATATATATATATATATATATATATATATATATATATATATATATATATATACAGTACTGTGCAAAAGTTTTAGGCAGGTGTGAAAAAATGCTGTAAAGTAAGAATGCTTTCAAAAATAGACATGTTAATAGATTATATTTATCAATTAACTAAATGCAAAGTGAGTGAACAGAAGAAAAATCTAAATCAAATCCATATTTGGTGTGACAACCCTTTGCCTTCAAAACAGCATCAATTCTTCTTGGTACACTTGCACAAAGTCAGGGATTTTGTAGGCATATAGTCAGGTGTATGATTAAACAATTATACCAAACAGGTGCTAATGATCATCAATTCAATATGTAGGTTGAAACACAATCATTAACTGAAACAGAAACAGCTGTGTAGGAGGAATAAAACTGGGTGAGGAACAGCCAAACTCAGCTAACAAGGTGAGGTTGCTGAAGACAGTTTACTGTCAAAAGTCATACACCATGGCAAGACTGAGCACAGCAACAGGACACAAGGTAGTTATACTGCATCAGCAAGGTCTCTCCCAGGCAGAAATTTCAAGGCAGACAGGGGTTTCCAGATGTGCTGTCCAAGCTCTTTTGAAGAAGCACAAAGAAACGGAGAACGTTGAGGACCGTAGACGCAGTGGTCGGCCAAGGAAACTTACTGCAGCAGATGAAAGACACATCATGCTTACTTCCCTTCGCAATCGGAAGATGTCCAGCAGTGCCATCAGCTCAGAACTGGCAGAAAACAGTGGGACCCTGGTACACCCATCTACTGTCCGGAGAAGTCTGGTCAGAAGTGGCCTTCATGGTAGACTTGCGGCCAAAAGCCATACCTCCGACGTGGAAACAAGGCCAAGCGACTCAACTATGCATGAAAACACAGGAACTGGGGTGCAGAAAAATGGCAGCAGGTGCTCTGGACTGATGAGTCAAAATTTGAAATATTTGGCTGTAGCAGAAGGCAGTTTGTTCGCCGAAGGGCTGGAGAGCGGTTCACTGAATGAGTGTCTGCAGGCAACAGTGAAGCATGGTGGAGGTTCCTTGCAAGTTTGGGGCTGCATTTCTGCAAATGGAGTTGGGGATTTGGTCAGAATTAATGGTCTCCTCAATGCTGACAAGTACAGGCAGATACTTATCCATCATGCAATACCATCAGGGAGGCATCTGATTGGCCCCAAATTTATTCTGCAGCATGACAACGACCCCAAACATACAGCGAAAGTCATTAAGAACTATCTTCAGCGTAAGAAGAACAAGGAGTCCTGGAAGTGATGGTATGGCCCCACAGAGCCCTGATCTCAACATCATCAAGTCTGTCTAGGATTACATGAAGAGAGAGAAGCAACTGAGGCTGCCTAAATCCACAGAAGAACTGTGGTTAGTTCTCCAAGATGTTTGGGCCAACCTACCTGCCGAGTTCCTTCAAAAACTGTGTGCAAGTGTACCTAGAACAATTGATGCTTGATGCTGTTTTGAAGGCAAAGGGTGGTCACACCAAATATGGATTTGATTTAGATTTTTCTTCTGTTCACTCACTTTGCATTTAGTTAATTGATAAATATAATCTATTAACATGTCTATTTTTGAAAGCATTCTTACTTTACAGCATTTTTTCAAACCTGCCTAAAACTTTTGCACAGTACTGTATGTTGCAATTGTATGAAAAGCAGCACTTTTCACATCTTTACATAAATCTACAGATCAATAGAAAGATGAATCCCTTTTTGTGACTTGCACCGCAGTGCTCCAGTGACGTCAGCGACAATCTTTCCCCCTGGAAACACTCGTGCTAAAAAAAATTAAATAAAAAAACAAACCAACATAAAATGAAATCATAACTGCACCCGTGTGCGCACACATATAAAATATAATAAATCAAACCATGATGTGTAAAAAAAAAGTTATAGAAAGTGACATTAGTGCTTCTTCACTATGTGGCAGTAGCCACACACAGTGTTGCAGGAAATGCATCACCTGCTTATTCATAATTCTGAATAGCAGAGCCTGGCCAGGCAATGTCTTCTCTTTTTTATTATTAGCTCCTTTTTGTTTGCCTTATAGAGTTATTCCTGTCTCTTATTTTTAGAGCTTTTCAGGGCATCTATATGTTTCCATTCAATTGGTTTGTTTTACCTGTGTTTTTTTCATTACCCTTTTACTGGGGGTTTTACGGTAATGATTTGTTCTTGCTCCTTTTCCCTCCACTAGTCACCTGATGGGGGAAGGCCTTGAGTTCCTGTTTCCTGTTTTTGGGGTGGGGAAGAGAAGGAAGAGGATTGAGGTGTGGTTGTTGCTCACCTTTGTTTGTTAGGATCTTTTGTTTTAGTACTATACCTTTTTTGTTTTTCCACTATTTGTTTGCAAAATATAGTTTTTGTTTTTCTCTTTCAACTATCCTAACAGCGCAGGCTGCATTTTCTTGACCACCAGTTTCTCCCTGCATACCTTTTTTGTTTGGGGTTCTGTTTGTTTTTGCCAGTTTTTTTGTTCAAAGGACTTACAACAACTGCATTGCCGATTCACAGAACCAGCACCGGATCAAGAGCAGCCAGGGTGAGATCTTCTTCAATTGTTTATCTATTGGATTACAGTTTTTTTCTGAATGGCCATTCATGTGATTTATTTTTGGGATGTTTGCATAGGATTTTTCTGGGACATTGTTTGTTTTGTTTGTTCGGGACTGTTACTGTGCTTTCTTTATTTTTTACTACTAGTGATATTTATTGCCTTCCAAAAGTTTGCTATTGGATGTTATTCAGACAACTTGTGTCCATTTCCTCAGCAGCAATAAATGTATTTTTGATAGCCTCTGTTTGGCCCCCTTTTCATAATTATTTTCGCTGTGGCAATTGACTGCTATTATTAGTCAACCTTGTTACAGAATTGGTGGCCCGTACGGGGACTCAAAGAGGGGTTTATCTAAGAGTTTGTTGAAGGATAGGTCACTTTTGTCTTATTCATATTCACTGGTGTTAATGGGCATAGGTTTTAAACATGTCTCTTCCCCTGTCTACTCCTGCTAGAGAGCTAGGGCCTGGTGGTGAACTATTTGATATATCACCTATGGAACATGTGACTAGGCGAAAACCCAGAGAACCATTGGGGGAATTAACTACTTTATTAAGTGAACTTTATGTTAGCGAGCCAGAGGAGCCTGAAAGCGTTGACATTGAAGAGCCAGTTTTGGTTGTTGATCGGCAAGTGTCTGAGGAATGGGCTAACACTGTGGAGGAGATAACAGAGCAGATTAGGAGCTTGGGGGAAGAGTTTAAGATGGCACAAGATAGCAGCATTAATAGAGAGGAGTCACTGCGGCAGTATATTGATACTCGGTTTCAGAGAATTAAAAATTATGTAGATAGCGTTGTCCTTCAGCTGGACAAGGCAGTGGTTGACTGCCTTCATAGGCGAGACAAACAGTGGGCCAATACACTGGAGAAACTAGAGAAGAAAATAAACACCTCCAAAGTTACTCTAACAACACCTCGTTCTCAACGGTACAGCTCCGAGCCCTCTAGATTGGTGCTGGAAAATTTGGATGTCCCTCAAAAATCAAGTGTTCACTCTAAGTCCAAACTCCCTATAAAAATTAACGTCCCAGAGTTTGGAGGGGAGAAGGAAGGATGGATGGACACATGGATGCTGTGGGATACATAGATCTCTGTGAGGAGTTTTTAGCATTGCAACCACTGGCTGATAATGAAATAATGGCCTCATTATCATCAGTTTTAAAAGGTTCTGCTAAGAGCTGGTGGATGGTGGAGCGGCAAGGAATTTGTACTTGGCTGGATTTTAAAAGTGCTTTCTTAAAGGCTTTTCTCCCAGTGGATTTCCTAACCACGGTGGAAGATAAATTACGGGACCGAGTGCAAGCACCAGGGGCGAGCATAAGAGATTTTGCCTATGACTACCGCGCCCTGTGTCTCAGGTGGAAGCCTGACATTTCTGAAACAGAGTTTATACGAAGAATACTGAATAGCTGCTACCCAAAGCTAGCAGCTGTCTGCAGGGAACAGTGATTTCGGTGTCAGAACTGGTTCGGGTCGGCACCATGATAGAGAGAGACTGGAACATGCAAAAGGATTACTGGGCCAAGGTAAACAGCAAGTCCTCCACTGATCGTGCAGAAAAGAAAGGAAGTAAGGGGGCTTCAAGGAAACCAGCAGAGGTGAGTGTGGTGCAAAATGTCCGCCAGTTTATAACCACCTCACCTAGCCAATCCGGACTTGCATTGTTGGTTGTGAGGATTGGAGTGAGAGATGTGCACATCCCTGCGTTGCTGGACACTGGCTGCACTTTTACTCTGATTAGAAAGAGATTCAAAAGCCCAGTGACTCTGTGATGCTGTGTGGCGAGCAAGCGTTTGTGTTGGCTGATGGACAGACTCACTCATCTCTGGGGAAGACCTGGCTCACATATGACTTTCACGGTGAGATTTGGGTCATAGACACCTATATCATGGCTGACGAACACCTGGCTTTCCCTTTGATACTGGGCCTTGACTTTTTAGGTAAAACAAATACCCAAATTGACATGAGAGGAAAACAATATGGAGTTAAAGGACCAAAGGGGTATAGTTTCTATCCATTTTAACCTAAAGTAGAGTGGGGGGCAGTCTGGAATATTGAAAAAAGTCTGAATCACCATCTGTTATGCTCTACATGGCTGTCCAGAAGAAGACGGTGGCTACTGCTGGTTTTACCCCACTGATGGATGAGGAGGCAGTTGCGGATCCCAGTGTCATAGGGCTACGTCAGGATCTTCGGCAACTCATGGAGGAGTGGCCCTCTGTGTGCACCTCACAACTGGGTAAGACTACAGTGTGTACCCACAACATTTACACAACAGACGAGATGCCAGTGAGATGTAGGGCTTATCGAGCATCACCTCAGAAGAAGGCCCTGATTCAAGAACATCTTAGACAGATGGATGAGGACGGGTTATTGAACCATCTTCATCGGATTGGTCTGCCCGGTAGTCCTCATTAAGAAGCGTGATGGATCCTATCGTTTCTGCGTGGACTACCGGCAGCTAAATAAGAAAACCCAGTTTGACGCCTATCCCATGCCTCACATCCATGAAATTCTGGAGTCCCTCAACGGAGCCGTGGTATTTAGCTCATTAGACCTGCGCTCTCGATACTGGCAGGTAGCGATGGATGCAGACAGCAAAAGGAAGACTGCTTTTGCCACTGCCTTTGGTCTGTTCCAATTCAAAGCGATGCCATTCGGGCTCAAGAATGCGGCTGCAACATTTCAGCGGTTGATGGAGCAGGTGCTGGGAGAGTTGAGAGGATGTTGCTGTTATGTGTATATTGATGACATCATCATTTATTCACCCATGGAAGCCCGGCATCTGGAAAACCTCAAACTGGTCTTTCAGAAATTACATCAAGCCCACCTCAACTTGAATTTGTCCAAGTGCAAGTTTTTTAAAACCACCTTGAAGTTTCTGGGGCATGTGGTGGCCAAGGATGGAGTGGCTGTTGACTCAGAGAAGTCAAGAGCTATCCAGGAATACCCAACTCCCACCAACCTTAAGGAGATTCAGCGCTTCCTTGGGATGGTTGGATGGTATCATAAGTTTATTCCTCGGTTTGCGGATATCGCAGCACCCCTCAACCACCTGAAGAAAAAAGATGTAAAATGGGAGTGGACAACTGAGTGCCAAAACAGCCTGGAACAGCTTAAGAAGGCTCTACAAGCCCCGCCTGTGCTGGCACACCCGGACCTTTCCAGAACCTTCACCGTTTACACGGATGCCAGTGAAGTCGGGCTGGGAGCTGTTCTTGCACAGATAGGTGAGGAGGGGGAACACGTAATAGCATATGCTTCCAGAGTTCTCAAGGCCGAAAGAAATTATTCCACATCGAAGAAGGAATGTCTGGCAGTAGTGTGGGCAGTGGAGAAATGGCGGCATTTCCTGGAAAGTGTCCCGTTTGACGTAGTCACTGACCATGCTGCATTAGCATGGGCTTTCAATACCCCTAAGACATCCTCTCGTTTAACTCGCTGGACATTGAGGCTTCAGCAATACACCTTCACCATTTTGTACAGAAAGGGTAGCCTTAATGTGGTCCCTGATGCACTGTCCCGGGCTCCAATCTCAACAGATGTGGAGGCATCGGTATGTGTGAGCCAAGGCAGGAGTTATAGCTAAGACCTTCCGGCTTCCCTTGATGAAGTGCCTGGAGCCCAATCCAGAGACCCCATGATCTCCCATGTACTTGAAGATCTGAAGACGTCGACTCTGGTGGCAACTAACAGAATTACTTTTGTGTTTCAGCAAGGTTTAGTCTATCATAGGGTCCCCATGCCAGACGAAGGTTTTAGATTTCAGTTGGTCGTGCCAACGACACTTTATTATTATTATTATTATTATTTGTTTATTTAGCAGACTTACCTCTTCTTTTCTCTATTACTACCACAACAATCCTCTGGGGGGACACCTAGGTCAGTATAAAACTCTACTGAGGATATTGGAAGTTGCTTGGTGGCCATCCATCCGCAAAGACACATGGAGACACGTAAAGGAGTGTGGCATATGTCAGAGATATAAGCCCACAAACAGGAAACCTGCTGGATTGTTGCAACCCACCACTGTCCAGGAGCCAGGAGAGAAGCTGGGGGTTGACTTAATGTGCCCATTTCCCCGAAGCAAGAAAGGACATGTCTACCTTTTAGTGGTAATAGACTACTTTTCCAAATGGGTGGAAATGTTCCCATTAAGAAACAGCAAGGCATGAGTATCGCTAGGATACTTACCCAGGAGATTTTCACTCGATGGGGTACCCCCAATACCTTGTGTCTGACAGGGGTCCCCAGTTCACCAGCCAGCTGATTGAGGAGATCTGCAAGTCCTGGGGGTCATCCGTAAATTAACCACTGCTTACCACCCACAGGCAAATCTCACCGAGAGAGCGAATCGTACTATTAAAACCATGATTGCCTCCTTTGTGGGAGAGAATCATAAGCAGTGGGATGAATGGCTACCCGAGTTCCGCTTTGCCATAAACTCGGCCAGGCAGGAAACCACTGGTTTGTCTCCAGCTGAAGTGGCCATAGGGCATACCATTAAGGGCCCTCTGGATTGATTAATTGCAGTGGCTCCCTCTCCTGGTTCTCAGCAGTATTCCCTGTTAGAATGGCAGCACAACCTACTCAGGGAAGTTTGACATAGGGTTAGCCTTGCCCAAAAACGCCAGGCCAAAAACTATAATCTCCATAGGAGAGATGTTCAGTTGGAAGAAGGGACATTGGTTTGGGTTCGAACACACCCATTGTCTGATGCCCTTGCCAATTTCTCTGCCAAGCTAGCACCAAAATGGTCAGGGCCTGCCAAAATTATTAAAAAGCTGGGTCCTGTCAATTACCAGGTACAGTGGACAGACCAGAAACAGAGGGTTGACACAGTGCATGTGGTCAATCTGAAGCGATATTTTGGAGCTAAACCCCTGGTACCTCCGGTTGGGGGACTATGTGGCAGTAGCCACACACAGTGTTGCAGGAAATGCATCACCTGCTTATTCATAATTCTGAATAGCAGAGCCTGGCCAGGCAATGTCTTCTCTTTTTTATTATTAGCTCCTTTTTGTTTGCCTTATAGAGTTATTCCTGTCTCTTATTTTTAGAGCTTTTCAGGGCATCTATATGTTTCCATTCAATTGGTTTGTTTTACCTGTGTTTTTTTTCATTACCCTTTTACTGGGGGTTTTACGGTAATGATTTGTTCTTGCTCCTTTTCCCTCCACTAGTCACCTGATGGGGGAAGGCCTTGAGTTCCTGTTTCCTGGAGAAGGAAGAGGATTAAGGTGTGGCTGTTGCTCACCTTTGTTTGTTAGGATCTTACAACTTACAACAACTGCATTGCAGATTCACAGAACCAGCACCGGATCAAGAGCAGCCAGGGTGAGATCTTCTTCAATTGTTTATCTATTGGATTACAGTTTTTTTTCTGAATGGCCATTCATGTGATTTATTTTTGGGATGTTTGCATAGGATTTTTCTGGGACATTGTTTGTTTTTTTGGTGATTTTATATATTGCCTTTATTGTTTTGTTTGTTCGGGACTGTTACTGTGCTTTCTTTATTTTTTACTACTAGTGATATTTATTGCCTTCCAAAAGTTTGCTATTGGATGTTATTCAGACAACTTGTGTCCATTTCCTCAGCAGCAATAAATGTATTTTTGATAGCCTCTGTTTGGCCCCCTTTTCATAATTATTTTCGCTGTGGCAATTGACTGCTATTATTAGTCAACCTTGTTACAACTTGTAGCATAAAAAAAACTATTCAGTGCACAAAAATATATTGATAAATCCACTCATGAATAAAAAGATAAAGCAGTGCCACTCGGCACTGTGCTCTCAGTGTTGCAGCCCGTGTCAGTGCCAGCACGCTAGCCCAGGCCACTCGGCACTGTGCTCTCAGTGTTGCAGCCCGTGTCAGTGCCAGCACGCTAGCCCAGGCCACTCGGCACTGTGCTCTCAGTGTTGCAGCCCGTGTCAGTGCCAGCACGCTAGCCCAGGCCACTCGGCACTGTGCTCTCAGTGTTGCAGCCCGTGTCAGTGCCAGCACGCTAGCCCAGGCCACTCGGCACTGTGCTCTCAGTGTTGCAGCCCGTGTCAGTGCCAGCACGCTAGCCCAGGCCACTTTCGGCACTGTGCTCTCAGTGTTGCAGCCCGCGTCAGTGCCAGCACGCTAGCCCAGGCCGCTTTCGGCACTGTGCTCTCAGTGTTGCAGCCCGTGTCAGTGCCAGCACGCTAGCCCAGGCCACTCGGCACTGTGCTCTCAGTGTTGCAGCCCGTGTCAGTGCCAGCACGCTAGCCCAGGCCACTCGGCACTGTGCTCTCAGTGTTGCAGCCTGTGTCAGTGCCAGCACGCTAGCCCAGGCCAATCGGCACTCTGCTCTCAGTGTTGCAGCCCGCGTCAGTGCCAGCATGCTAGCCCAGACCCCTCGGCACTGTGCCCTCAGTTTTGCAAGCCACTCTACACTGTACTCGGTGTTACGTCAAATTTCGCTACCCCTATAAAAATATATTAAGAAACATTACGAATGCGTATTAAAACAATAAAACAACGCATTCTCTGTGTTATTACAATAACTGAGCTTAGCGTAATTTGTATTTATTAATGCATATACATACGTCACACACAATAGTATATATTTACCTTAACTAGTAGTCTATGTACGATAGTATAATATACTATAGAATATTTTATATTAACCTTAAACTACTAGATCAACACAATCAGCACCGTCAGCACTGTCTTCCCTGCACTTTGATCATTTCTATTTATTAAAATGCATACACACACTTATACAGGCTCTGCATGTGGTTTGATAACTATATATATATATTGACCTTAACTTGTATATACGATAGTGTATATTAACCTTAACTACTCAATCAGCACGGTCGGCACTGCCTTACAGCATGCAGCACGCAAGCTCATTTTTCCTGTAAGTCATTGAAGGAGTGTCCTTTCATTACTTTCATCATCAGCCTCATTTGGACTCTATAAACCCAGCCAGCAAGCACCCTGTTTCAAAGTCTGCACCCCCGAGATCAAGAGCAAACCAGTACTTGAGAAACGAAGAATGGATGTGAGTATATATTTGGGTTTTACTGTTACTTCAGTGTAAATAAACACAATCTAATATAATCATTGTATCTTTTCACATCGTTTTCAATTTTAAGATTAGATTTATGAAAAAGATGTTCATTGATAGCAAAGATAATCAATACTATTGTGATTAACTAAACAAGGTCACTTCTGAAGATGCATTGCAAATTAATTTTGACTACAATTTTCGCTAAATCTTGCTACTCTTAAATGCCAGATTTATTTTGCGAGATTTAATTTGTCAGCTAAATCTCCATTCTCAAAATAAATATTTATTTTCAAAATGAAACATTTATTTAAATGTTTTTCACATCACTTATAAATATGGAAATAGCGCTTTTGGTTCACTTGTTACCCCATCTGGTAAATAGGTTTGATATGCCATTTTCGGGGGCGGCACGGTGGCGTGGTGGTTAGCGCTGCTGCCTCACAGCGCCACGGTCCTGGGTTTGATTCCGGCCTAGGGGTCTGTCTGTGTGGAGTTTGCATGTTCTCCCCGTGTTCGCATTGTGGGGTTTCTCCGGTTTCCTCCCACAGTCCAAAGACATGCTGTTCAGGTTGATTGGTACTCTGCGATGGACTGGTGAAAGTTATCCACAAGCCAGGTCTGTTTTTACGCACTCGAGTGTGTGGTAAACCTGTCCAGGGTGTAGTCGTGCCTCGCGCCCTGTGACTGCCAGGTTAGGCTCCGGCTCACCGTGACCCTGACTATCATAAGCGCTTAATCCTTTTAGAGGGTCGCGGTGAGCCGGAGCCTAACCCGGCAGACACAGGGCACAAGGCAGGACTACACCCTGGATGGGACACCAGGGCACCACACACACACTCACACACAGGCGATTGCGTAAAAACAGACCTGGCTTGTGGATAACTTTTGACCTTTTTCAGCAATTGACTCCGAAAAAAAATAATTGTGAAAACAAAAGCTGGACACCTGTTTCTGTGAAACACAAGACTCCACCGGGTCATGCAGATATATCTGCAACCTGCAAGCTGCAGGATCATGCTATCCTCCATTCACATTTATTTTGTTTATATACTTTGGTTATTTTGTTACATATGTTCTAAAAGACATTTTTGGTAATAAAAATCCGGAAATCACAAACAATGTTCACACATTCATATTCTTGTAGTAGGGAAAGCCCCTACCAAGTGTGAAATGACTGATGACTCCACTCGATAGCAGATCAAGAAGTTTATTACAATGCGTGCAAGGGAAGAGCAGCAGTGACAACGGTTCACTGTCTCTCAATTATTGACAAGGTAGCACAATATTTATAAACTACTAGCATAGCAACAATAGGCACATTTCATACGTCAGCATAATTCTAGAACATTCTCGAAGATTTGCTCTCTCCAGTCTGGCGGCTGCAACTCGGGGTCAATATAGTAACGCCCTAACCACATCCCTTTTAATCTCTTGAGAAACACATTTTCAGCAAATCTCATAACAACACTGGAACATTTCATGGTCAAAAAACATCACGTAGCCCTACTTAACCTGTTAAATGCCAAACCACATGTTAGTCACCTGTTCAATATATATATATATATATATATATATATATATATATATATATATATATATATATATATATATATATATAAGACAGCAGGGAGGGTTAAAGCCTCCTGCAGAAAAAACATGTGCAGAATGCACATTTTTTTGTTTTGCTTTATTGTTTAATTTATTTTGTTAATTGTTTTATTGCTTAATTATCCCCTGCACCTGGAGACTATTATTAAGCTAGAGCCAGGTGCAGGGTATAAAGACAGGGCGGTTAGTTTGCTCAGGGCTGCTTGGAAGAAGGAAGCAGGTAGGCGTATGCCCTATGTCCTATGCCCTATGCCCTATGCCCTATGCCCTGTTCCTGAAGCAGTCAAGTATGGTGTGTCGTAAGTCCTCAAAGGTAGTGTGTGAAACCTTTATGAAACTGTGTGTGTGTTTGTTTTTCGGCCGCTAAACAGCCTAGCTGTCCAGTATTAATTTAGAGTTCCTGTTTTTGTTTTAGTTAGTGCTCGGGAAGAGCCAGGTGTTTATTTTGTTTATTTCATTTTGTCTTGTTATTAAAAATAAGCGCCCAGCTGAAAAATCAAGTCTGTGTCCTGGGTCGGATTTTTAAAGGGGCAAAGAACCCGAGAGTGGCAGCAGTCCGTTTGCTATATATATATATATATATATATATATATATATATATATATATATATATATATATATATAAATTTGCTATTCAAAATGGGCCAACATATAGGACTCAGTATAACCCAATAAAGTGCTATTTTTTTGTAAATGCTTTTTCTTGTTTTTTCGCATTTTCTCATCTGTAACAGTCTTGGAAGCATTTATTAAGCATTTTGATTCCAACATAATATGAACTTTAAATATTAACCTTTGAACACAATATGAACTTTAAATATGAGCTTTTGAACATAATATGAACTTTAAATATTAACCTTTGAACACAATATGAACTTTAAATATGAGCTTTTGAACATAATATGAACTTTTGTACTCATGACGTACGAGAGAATCTTACCACAGTTTTAACCAACCCTGTATTGGCAAAGTTAACGATTTCTTTATGACTTCACTCAACCTTGTAGAGATAACATATCATCAAAGATACAGTATATAATAAAACTGACATGTTGAGTTTTTTATGTTTTATGCAGCCAAAATACGGAGATGTGATTAAAATCACCCTTCAGGACGATGTTTGGGCTCTTTATGTTGATAAAGGACAGATTGTCCATTTGGTGCTTATTGGTAAGAACTGCCTTGCTTTTTCTTCTCATATATTTACCCAGGCTTCATATTCATTACTGACGTAATGCATTTAATGTTGTTTAACCTACAAGATAAACAAATAAAAAATGATAAATACAGCAACTTGTATACATGTGTGGAACCAGAATGTATTAAACAAATGTCACTCCACTGCTTAATAGCAGGTGTAATGGTAATATATTGTTATATATACTGTAGTTACCGGTATATATATATTTTTTAAACATTCATATTTATTTCTTAGCAAACACCTGTATCCAGAGTGACTTACAATTGTATCATATTATTTTTTCATACAATTCCCCATTTATACAGTTGGGTTTTTCCTGGAGCAATCTAGGTAAAGTACCTACTTGCTCAAGGGTACAACAGCAGTATGTCCCCCACCTGGGATTGAACCCACGACCCTCCGGTCAAGAGTCCAGAGCCCTAACCACTACTCCACACTGCTGCATGGTATGAATATTAATTTATTCCATGCAGTTTTTCAAAGATTAAGAGAACTGAAGGTTGAGATGAGTGTTCAGTATACCATCTGTGCATACCTTATATCACTTTAGAGATTTTGAAACAATATGTGCTGCATCATGGGAAAACTGATAAACTGAGGCAGGGTTGACAGGACATATAAACTGACACAAGAGAGAGTCACCTCCTGGACAAAACTTAAAAAACTATACATCAACTTCACTGGTCTTCTTCAATTCTTGAGAAAACTATATTTTGTACTTAAAGCTGTGATTCTCTTCATTATTTCTTCTTCTTCTTATTCTTATTATTATTTCAGATGAAGCAAGTGGTACAAATTCTGCTGCTGCTAAGAGAAAAGTAATGCTAAAGAAAGACCTGCTCAGTAAAGTGGCTGGTAATAGCAAAAGCAATTACCATGTGGAAAACAAGCTTGATGGCAGACTCCAGATTCGTGAAACAAGAGCGATCAAAAGGAGTCTAGATCTTTTGCTTAAAATTCAAGTAAAATATGAAATAAAGGGAATCTTTGAACAATGCAGTGAGCGGTTTGTTCAGGAACTGAGATATGACAATACTGATACGGTGGGTTCTTTTCAACATTATGTCCATTTTAAATAAAAAAGAGTTCAGTCAGTTAAACTTACGCAGTACTGTATACTGTAGCCTCCAGGATTATTCATATCCTTGATTCAGTGTAAAAAAAGTTGGTTTTAGCAACAAAAAGCAAGTGTACATACTTTTTTTTTTGCATAAATCCATGCAAACATGAAACATTGTGCGACTATTAGTGTTAGATATCACAAAAAAAAAAAAATCTGTCCAAAGTTAATTGCATTTTAATGTTTAGGGTGTGAATAATTTTAAACGTTCAGTTTAAAAAAAAAAACCCAAAAAAAACCCCATGCAAATATGTTGCATATATTTTTGCAAAGTCCAATACTGAATGTCTGAACATGTTCATTTATGCAATAAATACTGAATGTACTGTACACTTGCATTTATTTTACTGAAACCCATTATAGACTATGAAAGGTATGAATAATGCTGGAGGCTACTGTATCTCTGTTTGTAGTACAGGAAGTGATCTCATTAAGTTCTCCAGCTTGTGCACATGTGTCACCATAGCGATAGAACTTTCAGAACCTCTTTACCTTCACACCCCCATTGACTTCGGTTTGGGGTTAATAACACACTCCAGTGTTTTTATACAGCACCAATGGCTAAAGTGGGGCTGGTTAAAATAAATAATAATATAAGATTTACTACTGTATTAATGCAAAACACCCTACTCCTGCATCTTGTATTTCCATCAGCAGAATGACCTTTATCAACCCACTAGCTATCATGGGTTGATAGACAAGAGTACCCTCCACTCACTTATCAGTCACTGAGACTGACATTTGCTCTAGCCAATCACAATTGAGTTGTTCTCTTCTGCAGTAGTTTGAACTGCAAGTAAATCCATTTTGGTGCCATAAACTGGAGTGTGAACGAGTGTAGTTGCTCTGCTCTTATTTCATTGCTTATTATGATTTTATATCTGGTTTTCTGATGGGAAATCCAGTTCTGAAGTTCTTCTCAATGGTGCATGTGAAGCCATCTTGGAAATACTGTAGACAGCAATTCAATAGTGTAAAAAAGTGGTCAAGATGTCAAAAATGAAATCAAAATGGTTGCAACAGTTGCAGCAACATATGGGAGCATGTAACACACAAACACACACACACACACAGATAAAACAGGGCACCACACACACAGAGACACACACAGACACTCATATACACACTCTCACACACACACACAGACACACACACAGATAAAACAACAGGGCACCACACACACAGAGACACACACAGACACTCATATACACACTCTCACACACACACACAGACACACACACAGATAAAACAACAGGGCACCACACACACAGAGACACACACAGACACTCATATACACACTCTCACACACACACACACAGATAAAACAACAGGACACCACACACAGATAAACACACACAGGGCACTCACACACACACGCAGCACACACACACAGCACACACTCATATACACACTCTCACACACACACACACAGACACACACACAGATAAAACAACAGGGCACCACACACACAGAGACACACACAGACACTCATATACACACTCTCACACACACACACAGACACACACACAGATAAAACAACAGGGCACCACACACACAGAGACACACACAGACACTCATATACACACTCTCACACACACACACACACACACACACTCACAGATAAAACAGGGCACCACAGACACAGAGACACACACACAGACACACACACAGATAAAACAACAGGGCACCACACACACAGAGACACACACAGACACTCATACACACTCTCACACACACACACTCACAGATAAAACAACTTGAGTTCCCCTTTTACCTGCCCTGTGGTCTTGCAACTGTTTTTGAAAACTATGCTATAATGAGACAGCCAATGCTATTCTGAATAGAAGAGTCTGGGGTCATACTGGATGTACATACAGAGAATATAGGTCCTGGTTCACTGTACATTTTTAATGTAGGTATTGCTCTTTGAATTTACAGAATGCCAAGGAGTTAATGTCACTGATGATGTTGTTTTTTAAACAGGAGTGTTCTGGTGCAAAGCCTGGGGACCTGATTGAAATGCCCAGAACTGAACTGCCCTACTCACATTGGGGGGTTTATGTTGGAAATGGATATATTGTTCACCTGGTAACTGAAGGTACTGTATAAACAACACTCTGACTATTTCACTTTGATCTAATCTAACTGTAATGGCTTAAGTTACAGCCATGCATGTAATTTGGATATTAAAAGTACTGTATGAAATCTAATATTCAAAATGATTCAAAGGAGTTACACCTCCTGGGTTATGCATCCTGGGTGTTAATGAAAGTCAAGGTCAGTTATCACACAACAGAGCCAAGAGGGCACTGACTATCGTTATTAGAAAATTACTTTTAACATTATTTGCGATGGGGCTCCCGAGTGGCACATCCAGCTAAGGCACTTTACCACAAGTGCAGGATGCTCCCTATAGCCCTAAAGGAGATTGCTGGTTCTATTCTGGGCTATGTCATTGCTGGCTTTGGCTGGAAGTTCCCAGGGGGCGGTGCACAATTGGCCGAGCACCGCCAGGGTGGGGAGGGTTCAAGTCAGCAGGGTAATCCTTGTCTCACCACTGTGCACCATCAACTCTAATGGTGGCCAGGTACCTTCCTGCCTGTCTGCGAGTTGTCAATTTAACTGTGTTTCCTTTGATGCAACAGGTCTGGATGGCTTCACTGTTGGCTTGCGATGTACAAAAAATAGTTGGCTTGACAGCACATGTTTGGGAGGACACTTGAGTGTGCTTGTCTTCGTCTCTCCCACGTCAATATGGGAGTTGCAGCAGTGCTGAGACCAGTTCTTAGAAAATAGTCCTGATTTTTTTTTTAAAAACTGCTTGTAGTGTATGAGGAGTCGATTGATTTTAAATGTCATTTATTGTTGGTGCTGAGAGACGTTCTAATGGGTATCTACTGTCTATTACTGCAGCACAGAGAATGCTGGAAGCTGATTGACTGACAGTACTGAATTCTTTTCTAACACCTGTTTTTTTAATTCTACACAGACAACGCGGGATCATCTGGCTCA
>CM060278.1:3946359-3976755 GCA_030684275.1 Acipenser oxyrinchus oxyrinchus | reverse complement strand
CTACTGTCGTTATTTAATTGAACACAAAATGCCTTTTAGACTGTAGCAGGATAGATGTTTACACCACAGATGACACCCCACCAAATCAAAGGACATCACCATTTTCAAAGAGGTGCATATCTCCCCAGGACAATATATGCACCTCTGCTAATGACTGGACAATTGGTTCTGGTAGGCTCCAGCACAGCTGGAGCCACATGGAATGAACAAAAGGCCTTATCACAAACTTCTGTGACATTCCAGCCCAGAGACACACCATATTTTTAACACTCTGTATAAAATCTAATGTAACCCTTCTTTCTACAATAGTCTCTTGTAGACTCTTCCTTTGTATACATCGATTAAAATATCTGGAGCTGACAATAAACCTGAATCCTGAGTCTCTTTGGATAGAGGAGAATAAATCCACTAATACATATATATATATATATATATATATATATATATATATATATATATATATATATATATATATATACGCATACACACACACGAGGGGAGAGGGCAGAATTACTAGCTAAATGGCAGCCAAAAAGGGGACTACAACCCACAAAATGGCCGACTCGGGAATCTACATTCCCCAGCAGCAACAACTCATCACAGGGTGTGGCCGACCCAAATAAAAGGGGCTGGCTCACAACAGGAAGATGAAAGGGAGTAGGAGAGCAAGGTTGGTGCAGAGTAAGGCTGGTGCAGAGCAAGGTTGGTGCAGAGTAAGGCTGGTGCAGAGTGGTGGTGTTTTGCTGTTGCATATTATTATTATTATTATTGGATTTCTTGTGTATGACCTCTGACCGTTATGATTACTCTGCTGACTGTTTAACCCTGATTGTACCCAAGAACCCGATCTGTGCCAACAAACTGTGTACCATTGTTTTGACCAATCGTACGACAATAAACACACACACACACACAGGCACAGGCACCGTCCTGTTTGAAAGGAACTTTACTGTGTTTGTCAGTGTGTGTTGTCTCCTGTGCCAATTTGTGTATAAGCATCCTAAAACAACGAAGGGCTTTGTCAATATATATATATATATACTGTATATACACACACACACAGTATATGCACAGGATATAGCACAATGACCACAGGCACCTTTTCAATATTTACAATAAGAGAGACTTGGGACGTTGTAGATTAAATGTGTGTATGTGTTTAGTCCATTAATGAAATAACACTACTGAATGGATAGCTGTAGGCTTGGATAATCCGCCAGTGTTTACATACGGTATTGCAAAGTAAAGTTTTTCATTGTAAAATGTTGCTCTAGTTATTTATTTGAGACCTTGCAGAACAGGCATGAAACAATGTTTTTCTTCATTTAAGTTCTAGCATTGAGTCGTTTATTTTATGAAGATAGATAGAATTGCTAATTATTAAGCAAAATGTAAATAAAACATACCTAGGATTGGTGTCCCTGTCCAAGACCCCTTTGGTTTTGTCTTTAGCCTCCACCTTCTCTTTAATATCGTCCTCATTTTCACTCTCGTCGTCCTTTTCTTCATTTATGTTATCCATCAGAAAACTGAACAAATGCGGTGCGTCTTTATCTTCATTGCCACAAATCAATGTAAATCCATCTAATGCTCTTGATATATCTAGTTTAAGATATCTCCCTTTAATCCCAAGAATAAGACTGATTGCATTCTCCATCGTTCTTAAAGTTAATCTCTCAGCAGTAACACTAGAAACAGTAAACAAAAAACAAAAATGAATTAGCAATGGCTATTATGGCAAATAAAAGTTTTAAATAAACTTTGCTACCAGGATGCATCAGTAATTTTCTCCACCCTGAAACTGTCAGTTTTTTTAAGGATATTGTATATTGCAAATCTTTAACAATCTTACTTTTTAAAAGGTAAAATAGGCTGGTAAGTATCCCAAATAACCATTAGTGATGAGAATGGCATACATGATGATAAAATATGTCAGCTAATGGTACCATTAAGTAGTCACCACTTTCTCTGCTGCTCTCTGTAAAGATGCATTTGAACTCAAGAGCTACAGGAATGTCTGTCTCTAGGGGTACATTAGGTTGTACTGGGTTCGTGTAACTATTAGAACAATGGTTTTAGGTATCAGTTTTGTGTGGTTTCTTCAATCTTGATCGAATCACAGAACTGGCATTGAAGAACAGTCTAAGTCACTGTGGCAGGGTGCCCCGCCCCTGTGCTTATTTTGTGTTTTATGTTGTATGTAGTGTGTTACTGTTGTTTGTATGTATGTAGTGGTGCACGGGATATAGTGTGGATTATATAGCACAAGTGATTTAAAATGTATCTTTGTATTTAGGCACGGGGATTGCACAATCACTTCACATGCAGATTAAAGTGGATATTTGTATGGGGGCACGGGGAGTGCACAATTAGTTCACGTGCAGACTGTGCTGTTTGTGTGACAGGGTTGAAAAACACAATAAAAAATCGCACACACATACATTGATAGTGCTCATAGTATTTAAATTGTATAAATCATTGCGCTGAAATAACACTAATGTGTTTTGGGTAGGCTACACATTTCATTATGTATACAACATAAAACAAAAAAATACACACAGGGGAGGGGCACATTGCCACATATCCCCCCCCCCCTTGTGTGCAGCAACGGCCACCTTAGTCCCAAAGTTCTGGTGTTATTTCTGGCCCAGAAACAGGGGCAGCAATGGTGGGATGTCCTCCTCCCATCCCAATAGCTGTAGTGGCCACACTGACTACACAAAGGCCGACTCCTCCACTTGGGGGGTGGTTTCCTGAGCTCCCCCATTCTTCGTAGCCAGCAGCTCCCTCTACCAGGGCTCTGGCCACAGTATCTCCTGCAGCGAAAGTGTTGCTGGGGAAGGTGGTCTCCTGACCTCCTCTCCCCTCTTCACAACCAGCGGCTCCCTAGCTGACTGGCAGCAGAGCCTTTAATGACTTCCGGGCTGGCTCCTCCAGCCCCAGCACATCCCCAGAGCTGGCGGCAACCTCTGGCGAAGCCATTCTCTTGTTTATGAGCCAAGTAATTTTTAGCAACAAGTATTTCCTCTTCATTATTATTATTATTTATTTATTTATTAGCAGACGCCCTTATCCAGGGCGACTTACAGTCGTAAACAAAAAATACATTTTACAGTTCTATTTGGTTGTGTTTTCCAAGTGCAGTTAAGTCTACTGCCGAGAGAAAGTTTTGTGAGAGTGGATTGCACGCCTGAATGCCCATCATTAGCTCCGCTTTGATGCTAGGTTTTCTTTTTGGAGCAGCTTATGAAAGCCTTCTGTTGTGCCAAGAAGAGAATGGAACATAAAAAGACAATTTCCATAGTTTTGCTAACAGACCAACAGCAGTTGTAGACCGAATATTGGAGGATGGCTGGAAAGTTTGTTATCCGTGCATTCACAGAACGTACCTGGGAAGACCAACAAGTACCCGAGAGATGTACCAGTTCACTCTGCTTTAATCCACGTTGAGCTTGAACATCAGCGAAACTTCTGTGATTTATTAGGGAAACATTAAATAAGGTGTACATGTTTTCTAATATACTACTCAGTAGCTTCTTTGATTGCTTTACAAGTGCGGCAAAACACCAGGTTGAGTTCACGTGCACAACAATGGACATAGACTGCTTCTGGGTGGTATTTCTGAAACTTAGCTTGAGCACCACCGCTTGCTCCACTCATAACAGATGCACCATCATATGTCTGTGCCATACATTGAAGATCATCTAATCCGTTAATTGGTCTGTGCTGTACCGATTCGGTGATTGCTTCTGCATTAAATGGTTTTAAATCCCATATCGTCCTCAGAGTGCTAACTGCTCCTTATGTGTGTCCCTGGCTTCATCTGCCATAATCACATACATTCCTGATGTCTTCAATTCATTGACTATGCTGGATGTTACTTGTTCTGAAAAGCACTGAATAATCTCATTCCGAGACGAAGGGGAAAGAGCTAGTTTTGGATGGCGCCTGGTAATTTTGAAGAAAGGGGTCATTTGTCAGTAAATTGAAGCACTCCACAAAATGTCCTCTACTTTGGCTACATTTTGTTTCATCATGACCTCTAAATGGTCCTTGTTTTCCGAGAAATAGTGTGACACGAATGATGCGTCGGAGATACTCGTGTCTTTCTCTGATTTCATTTTCATTTGCCGCTTGTAACTGCTGCTCTACATCGCCATGCACCTTACTATCTCTGAAGGGTGCCCATGCCAACATGCTGGCCTTGTGCACTGCTGCCTTTTCACGCTCTCAGAGAATTAACAGCAATGCATCTATGTTAATCTGCTGTGTTTTGACCTGAAATGTTTGCATGCAAAACAAAAGGCGGCATTTTTTTTAACAGTATTCTACCCACTTATGGTTTTCAAAACAATGGTACTGAAAGGAGCGTTTTTTCAACCTGAAATTTTTCTTTTTTTTTTTTTTTTTTTTTTATAAATTTAGTCGTTGCCAATTATTTTTATTATTTTCTCCCAATTTGGAATCGCCAATTATTTTATTATGCTCAGCTCACCGCTACCACCCCTGCGGTGACTCGGGAGGGCAAAGACGAACACACGCTGTCCTCCGAAGCGTGTGCCGTCAGCCGACCGCTTTTTTCACAATGTGGACTCACCATGCAGCCACCCAAGAGCTACAGCGTTGGAAGACAACACAGCTCTCGGGCAGCTTACAGGCAAGCCCGCAGGCGCCTGGCCAGACTACAGGGGTCGCTGGTGTGCGGTGAGCCGAGGACACCCTGGCCGACCTAACCCTCCCTCCCCCCAGGTGGCGCTCAGCCAATTGAGCGCCGCCCCCTGGAAGCTTACGTCCTCGGTCGGCAAAGGAATAGCCTGGACTCGAACTCGCGACGTCCAGGCTATAGAGCGCATCCTGCACTCCACGTGGAGCGCCTTTACTGGATGCGCCACTCGGGACCCCTCGACCCAAATTCTTGCTGAGGATATTGAGATAACTTTGGCTGCATGAGACCATGTTCGATGTCTCCTAAATCAGAAACCTCACAGCTTTTACTTAAATCCACAGGCCTGGCACTTGATGTTCCTATTTCCTTATTGGAGCCTTCCTCTGCACCTGACACTTGATGTTCCTATTTCCTTATTGGAGCCTTCCTCTGCACCTGACACATGATGCTCCTATTTCCTTATAGGAGCCTTCCTCTGCACCTGACACTTCAGTCTGGTTAAGCTGCTCTACGTGCCCTGTTTGCTCACCCTGTATTGCCTCTCCTCGTTTAAAAAACTGTCTGATATCCACTCCCTACGGAAAAGGCAAAATTGCATGTAAAACAGACATTTTCAGTGAAGATAAATTTGTCTTTTCCCCACAGTCTTTTTTAAAATCAATTGTCAACTACGCGGATGAGTCTATTATGAAAAAAGAGGTAGGGCTGGGCCTATGTTTATTACCATGGAAGCAACATAAAAGGAATTTGAATGTTATTTTTTTTTCTATTGTATTTTAAATATAAACTACATGTGTCACATACCTAGAACACTTGTGGTAGCTGTGTGTATATCGAACTGGTTGCTGTGTTAGTGTGGGTCATGAAAAAGTGAACAACCTCAGCGTGAAATGGAATGCTCCATTTTTTCTAGAATTTAAGAGAATTCGGCGTGGGTCCTTTAGATTACTCTTCAAACTTGTAATAGAGGCATGTAATTGAAAATAAAGCTTGAATTTATTGTAACTACTGATTAGTGATTCACTCTGTGGATTCAAATACCTTTGATATTATATTAAAATGAGGAAATCCATTTTGAATTCAAAGCAAAGCATTCTATAAAAAGTCGCTAACAGCATTGTGCATGTCTAGACTTCCGATTCGTTTGAAACAGGTTTGTGACTATTGCAGCAGCTGCAACACTTTAGTACATCTACCCCTGAATCTTTACACTATGATTTTACCACTGCATCTACTGGAAGTTAAATCTTACAGGACAAAGACTTTCTTCTATTGGATTTTTCTTGATCTTATCTATTTGCACATAAATGCATTGCTGCTTTACAATATAGCCAACTTTCAGACAGCCCATGTGGCACGGATTTGCGATTTACAAATTCAATCTCACTAAAATACAGTATGCAATAATTTAGTGCCAATACCAAAAAGCTATATATGTGCAATATTAATATACATGTAGATTCAATTATTTATAGTTCACATTCCTGTCAATCCCTAATAAAAATATATACATAAAGATATTAATTAATAAAATAAAACTTTCACATACCTTAGATATTCAAGATTGTACATTGAACCCTTCAGTGTTTCAGTTAGGTGCTTTGTTGATTCTTCTCCAAGTTTGAAATTATGAAAGTTGAGGTCTATCTGTTTGAATTTATATTTTGGGATAATCTTGAAGCAGATGTCCAAAGCTTCTGATCCAATGCCATACAAACTATAAGAAGAGCATTTTTCAGATTGACGTACTTTCCCCTGCACTTTTTGTATAATGTTCAGGGAAATAAAGCTAATGCAAAATCACAACTCAAAGGGGATCGAGCAATTCCACACTACAGTAAAGAACTTTGCACTTCACACAGCTTCAAAATCAAGCACTTTGTGTCCCAGTAATGAAACAGCCACTCTTGTAGTTCTGAAAAAACTGAAATCTACATCTGCTTAATCAGTTTAAATTTATACTGGTTGGCATGAAGCTGGATCGAAATACCTAATATTATTTTGGAAATCTATAAATAGTGTCCATATGTAAAATAACAAAAATAAGTACATTGATATTGAAGCCACAGAATATGTAAAATAACAAAAATAAGTACATTGATATTGAAGCCACAGAATATTTGATATTTCTGTTTATTTGCTATCAATGCAGATGTATAGTACATACAACCTTTTTAAAAAGTTCAGATGCGTTTTGTAATAAAGGACAAAACATGTTTCTACCTGGAGAATGTGCATTCTTTGCTTATTCGCAAGAATAAACTCATTCTTCCTGATAACTCTTCTATGCCCAGGTTAATGTAGTCTGAAAAGCACTGTGCAGACAGGATTTCACAGATTTCCAGTGTTGAGTTTGTTGTCAGGTCCTCAGCAACTAACCTGTAGTGTTCAGCAAAAGGCACAAAAATTACAAAACATACTAATCTTGTATCATACCGTAGATATAAAAAAAAACATTCTATGTGACATACTGGTCATTAGAAATGTTTAACAAGGTTGAAGGTTTTGCTGGTATGAAAGAAAAGGTTCACAAAAAGTATTGGATTTGCTACAGCTGTGCAGAAAGTGTGAACAAATAGAGGGTAAAGAAAGTTTCTGAGCAACAAACTAAAATCTATTTTTGTATTCACTTGTACTTAACATTTTAAAGTCAGGGCAGCAGTGTGGAGTAGTGGTCAGGGCTCTGGACTCTTGACCAGAGGGTCGTGGATTGGACACTACTGCTGTACCCTTGAGCAAGGTACTTTACCTAGATTGGTCCAGTAAAACCCCAACTGAATAAATGGGTAATTGTATGTAAAAATAATGTGATATCTTGTAACAATTGTAGGTCACCCTGGATAAGGGTGTCTGCTAATAAATAAATAATAATAATAAAATCTCCAAAAGGTAATAATACTGTATCTGTATATTTCAATACTTACAATATAGACTGACATTTAGGAAGCACTCCTAAAAGGACCTTTATTTCTTCTCCTCTCAAACAGCATCCAAATGCATCTAGCTTATCCACCTGATCGCTTTGTTCAATACAGTACCTAATCGCCAGGCAAGCACTTTTATTTAAATGGCAGTGTCTCAAGTTAACTGTGTTGATGTTTTTCATTGCACATTTAACAAACTCCTCATCCTGGGTCTCATAAAAGCAGTTCAACAGTTCAACAAAATAACGGGGCTTATCCTTGTAAGAACACACAGCTTGCTGAATCCATTTTTCTAACTGTGTTCTCAGGGCAGATGAAGGCTCAGTGAAGTTGTCTTGAATTATTTTTAGAGTTTTCACGTTCGACAGTCCAAACAGAAAGCGAATAACATGTACAAGGTGATCACTTTCTGTAGTCATTGACTCATTCAACATGTTTTCTACAACTTTGTCATCTTTGCTTGTAACACAAAAGAAGGCAGCAAATAACTCTTGAATGCTTAAATGGAAGAAATGGTACATGGACTTCTTATCCAGCTCCTGCTTAAAAATGACTTCACTGAAAAAAGTAGATCTACACTGAGCTGGATCTAAAGATAACTCGACCAGATCCTGTTTCTCAAATAGCACTTGCTTTTTGTTAACTCCTTGTAATGCCAATGAACCAACTTTCTGAAGAATTTGTGAGTCTTCACTAGCGCCATGGTGTCTCAATAATTTATTTACAAAATGAGCAAAAATCTGGGTGGTTGTTTTCAATTTCTTTGCAAGGCTTTCTTCATCGTGATCTTTCATCACTGAACAAACAATCCAACAAACAACTGGAACAAAGCACATTGAAAACACTGCTTCATTTTCTGCAATGTAGTTAAAAACGACTGAAGCTTGCTGCTCGTTTTGATAAAATTTTGAAACATATTCCTTTATTTCTCCTTCTGAAAAACCAAGTATTTCTACACAGCGCTCAACATCCACAATCCTGCCAAGATTCTCTAAAGCTGTTGCTCTTGTTGTGATTAACAGTTTAGACTTGGAAAGAATTTTCTTCTTAAGCAAACGACATAATGTGATTTCAACTGGATGTTTTGTATTCCAGTCTCTGGCTACACCAACATTTACTTGATCCAGAGAGAACTTCAGTTCATCAAAACCATCAATAATGAACAGAAGTTTTTCTGGGCGGGCCAGTATCTTTTCAATATCCGGCTGCAACTCTTCAGCACTGTTCAAAATCAAATCAACCAAGCTAACGTCATCTGTGCATGTGTTGAGATCTCGACAGTTCAGATGGAAAACATACTCAAATCTGCCATCGAAGAGGTTGTTTGAAGCCCAGTCCATCATAATTTTGTTGACTGTGAATGTCTTTCCAATCCCGGCTGGTCCATGCAGGACAACAGTCGCTGGTTCTTCTTCATCTTTCTTGTGTGGAGCAAACAAATCTTGAATTTCAATGCATGTGGCTTCATCTTTATGTCTCTTCATCTGCTCCATGTATTTCTCTCCTCTTGATTTCAGTTGAAGTTCCTTTTCCTTTTCCTGACAATGTTTGTTCAGCATTTGCAGTCTTGTGTAGCGGTTTCTTAAATCCACCCTTTCTCCTGGAAGGGAGTTGCAGTCTTTGTTTTTATATCTGTTTGCAGTATTTTCTTTATAATCTGCAGAAATGTAAATCACAATGCATAATTTAAAAATAAAATGAAATATACACATGTCTGAAGAAAGAAACAGAAACTCTTTAAAAACATCCCGATATTTAAAAACAAAATAAAGAGAGTAAATAATCAAGAATGTGTCTAAAGAGATTAATAAACAAATAATCTGACAGCTAACTAAGAAACTACATTCTGGGATGCTGGGGTGTTTAGGCATTTGAGAAGCCACCTACCTGTCTGAATTTTATTTTTCACCTCACCCTCACTGGGATCTGAAAAAAAGAGGAACAGTTAGAAATACTCAGATATACAAGTATACAAGTACTAACAATGCTTTTTAATAGGCTGTCACTTCTTATAGTTTACATACACTGGCAGGAACATATGTATAACTGTTTAATAGCTCTTGTGACCTACTACAGAATCAATGAACAGTGATGGAGGAAGACAACAGATGAGAGAGAGAGAGAGAGAGAGAGAGAGAGAATCAGAATCAGAGAATCCACTCACTGCAAGTGTGAAGAACACTCAGGTGTGGCTGATTCTCTCTCAGGATTTCCATAAAGACGTCCTTCTGGGGATTCCCCCACGCCCGGGTGAACTTGTATAACATTCTCATTTGTGCAGCCGGAGTCTTTTCTGCTAAAATCCCATCATATTGCTCGTTACTGAGCAACGTCCGGGTGAGCAGGGAGTCGAGAATTGGTGCTACGCTGGATACTCGCTGAATCAGCAACTCACGGTGCTGGTCAACAAAATGCATTCCTGTAATGGGGGAGAGGGAGAGTTTAGTGAAGGAGGGGGAGAGAGGGGAGGGAGGGGGAAGGCAGAGGGTGAGGGGAGAGAAAGGGTGAGGGAGAGGAAGGGAATGAGGAGAGGGGAGAGATTGGCAGAGGGAGGGGGAGGGGTTATGAAGAGGGAAGATGGTGGGTTAGGGATAAAGGGGGAAGTGGGAGAGGGTTAGGGTATGGGTAAGGGAGGGAGAGAGGGAGTGGGGAGAGGGGAATGAGAGAGGAGGATGAAGAGGGAGAGGGGGAGGGAGACAGTCAGAGGAGAAGGGGAGAGAGAAGGGTTAATATATTAAAACAAAAAATAACATACCTTTTAATACTGCTACGACTATTACTAATAACAAAAATAAAATACCTTTTAATACTAGTATACTACTATCACTACTTATAATAACAAACCTTTAAATACTATTGTTACTAAATAATAATAACAATACATTTTAGTTCTACTATTATTATTATTATTATTATTATTATTATTATTAGTATTATAAATTTACCCCCATTTTTATACCCAATTTGGAATAGCCAATTATTATTCAACCTGGCTCACCGCTGCAACCCCGCACCAACTCAGAGAGACGAAGATGAGCACTCGCGTCCTCAAACGTGTGCTGTCAAGCCGTCTGCTTTTACTGCAAGCCCACAGTGAAGCCACTAGACCTGTCTCATCAGAGGACTAACACAGGTCTGAATGACAGCACTGCCAGCCCACAGGCACCCAGCCAGCCACAGGAGTCACTGGTGCACAGTGAGGCAATGATCGCCCAGCCGACTTCAACCCGCTCAATCCCACCGCGCCCGGCCAATTGTGTGCCCCCTGGGAACTCCCAGCCACAGTCGATGAAGGGATCACCCACATTTCCTAACACATCATCAGCACACAGTCTTCCAATAGCTATCAGGGATGGGAACTACCAGCTTCATCATTGTTCCTCCACAAAGGTGTACGCTGCCCATTGTACTTTGGTTTCTTATCTGATAGAAGGAACCTGGTTACAAATTGTTAACTAGTTCTTTGGTTGAAATGTGTAAAAGTGGCATAGTGGCAAGCACCTACCAGTCTTACATCTTTCTGAGGACATCTTAGTTCTTGTGCGATCTGAAAAAGGAAGCACATTTCAGCTGTACCATAGTGTAATGTAAGCAGAGTGTAGACAGGCACTGCATAGGAAAGTCAAGTATACTTCAGGCATCGTCCTGCTACCATCCATTACTGAGCTTTCATACACAGGAATCCCTCCCAGAGCTTTGATTCACCTACTTCTGTTTATGACAGTAAACCTTTATAAAAATGACCAATCATAGGTTTAGAAACTTAACCCCAATGCGCACACCAGCAATGATGGAGCACTGTCCGTTGCTGTACACCACCCTCATAAACGTTTCCCATAGTAGAAGCACAGCAAAGTGTGATACAGCACATTGGTAAGCATTGTAAAACTCTGAGCAGTATGTTAAAGCATTTTAACCATAGTAATTGAAATGACAAATTCTTTACTGTAAACATGTTGGAAATCAAATGTAATTATTTTTTTTCCTTTTGTGCGATCACAGATTTTGAGGCTAGCAGTTCCCAATGGGCAGTCAGGACAGCCTCACACGCCGTGGAGTGCAGCATCACATCTCTGGCCAATATACAGTGTGGTGTTTGTCTCCCACAGACCTTGCCGTTCACAGAGATAGAAAAGGTCTCGGTAGTCATGGAACTGGCATTGTGCACCAACACATGTCTCCACTAAGAAAGAAAAGAAACATCTGACTGGCAACTGTAGTTGCCACTGGGCTATAAAGAGTTAAAAAGACATGCAAACCACGGTAATCTACAGTATATACCATAGCAATGGGAAAAACAGGGAACAAAATGTGAAATTACTGGAGCCAACCCTTTACATCTACAGCACCAGTGCACTGATAGGACTGGCACTGTAAAATAATGTGTTATTACTGGAGCCAACCCTTTACATCTACAGCACCAGTGCACTGATAGGACTGGCACTGTAAAATAATGTGTTATTACTGGAGCTAACCCTTTACATCTACAGCACCAGTGCACTGATAGGACTGGCACTGTAAAATAATGTGTTATTACTGGAGCTAACCCTTTACATCTACAGCACCAGTGCACTGATAGGACTGGCACTGTAAAATAATGTGTTATTACTGGAGCTAACCCTTTACATCTACAGCACCAGTGCACTGATAGGACTGGCACTGTAAAATAATGTGTTATTACTGGAGCTAACCCTTTACATCTACAGCACCAGTGCACTGATAGGACTGGCACTGTAAAATAATGTGTTATTACTGGAGCTAACCCTTTACATCTACAGCACCAGTGCACTGATAGGACTGGCACTGTAAAATAATGTGTTATTACTGGAGCTAACCCTTTACATCTACAGCACCAGTGCACTGATAGGACTGGCGCTGTAAAATAATGTGTTATTACTGGACCAGAATCAGTGCAGCATCGTCGCTGACAAAAGAATTGATTTGTGATTGACGGGCTGAGTTGCTTGCTGTAGCACAATGTGATTTCCTCTGAACTCCGAGGCACTGCTATCACATTTAGAATATGCAGAAATAGATTAATAAATCCTAACAAATCTTTTTTTTTCTTTTTTTTTAATAATGAAGTTAAAAAAGAGAGATTCCCATAAACCAAAAAAGTTCACTTTATTAGAAAAACAGAAACCAAAAGCAAATGCAGAAAAACTTCAAAGGATGTGTCCATTTTCACAAACAGGGGAGAAATAATTTGAACAATTCTATACCACAAAGCATAGATCATATTTTGTGTCTATATTTCGCTCTGGCAAAGAGAATTAAAATGACTGTATTATTTTGTATCATCTCTGTTAGTGCACCACTTGAGCTAGCTCTGGCCCTGCAACAATGCATTTCCATGTTTCATTATTTCCAAATAACTGCCAGAACACACCTCTTGTGTACAGTAGGTACCTGTCTCTGCAGGCTGTTCTTAAAGACTATACACACACACACACACACACACACACACACACACACACACGACAGACAGACAGACAGACAGACACAGACACACACACACACTTGCTAGACCTTAAAAGATTAAGGATGGCTGTTTCCCATCTCCTTAAACCTTGTAAATCACAAACTAACTTTGTACATCAGACTTAAAACAGGAACATCCAATCTAATGACTTCAAATCCAATCAAAACTCAATTTTCATCAATTGAAAGCAGCCTCGCGTGCATTCTTAATTTAAAAAAAAAGCTGAAATTCTTCCTGTCGTTTTAAAATAAACGGAGTTGACCTGAAGTGGGACCTCGACAGGTAGTATCGGTGAAAATCAGTTTTACCCGAAAACGGTAACCTTTACTTATTTAAACAGTTATTTATGACAGACACAGCAGATAGGGCTGAACCAACGTTGAGGTTAGCGCTGTTACAGGAAATCCACTATCAGTCATTATTTGAACAAGTCTCAATATTAAACACTCAAAAATATCATTATTATAACACTAACGGGCTTACCTCCTGTACTTCAGCATAATCTTGGAGGGTTTGTTAAGTTTCTTTCGGATTGAAAGCACAGGGTTTCCTGTTTCCTGTTCTTGCAGCAGCTGTTTGTACAAAGCAGGATGACGTAGCATATCTTATCTTGCGGTCTTTACTGTCGTGTTGTTTTGAGTTCACCGGGTGATTGGGTGACATATTATTGCTGTACGTTCCAGCCTGAGAAGTATTGAAGCTTTTACTCTGGGCTACAGAAATCTTTACATATTGAATAAGTCTTTACTTTCATTAAGCAGACAGCTGCTGCTTCCTCTATTGACGTATATGTACACAGTATAGGCAGAGTTGGGGAAGTTACATTTAAAAAGTCATTGATTAAAGCTACAAGTTACTTAAATACATTGCAGCTAGTTACAGTAACTTACTGCTTCTCAGGGATAATGTACATTTTACAGAGATATTTCTATCGGTTTGCTCAGGCTGTTGCTTGTAAAAGTATTCTTTGGTGAAGTTGCTTTTTCCTGGTTTATGAGACATGTAAGATTTGACTTGGTGTGAGCTCCTTCCCAGCACTGGTAATAGTTATAGAATTGTGTTTGGGCTTCCTCTTTTGCTTCCCATGGTTTCTGTTCCTGTCTCATGTGTGTAATCCCTGAGCTGATCTTTCTGGTAGTGTAATAGTATGTTTGAGTTTATTTTCTTCTTTCACTGTGCAGTAAATGCCAGAGATAGGAAAAATAGAAACACCACCCGACCCACTGCCACTCCAACATTGAATCACACAGTGAGATTTCTTACCGACGCATGGTATAAAAAATGGGTTACTGTATGCCTTTTGTCAGACATTTCCTGCAATAGTTTGTTTCTCATTTGTTTTTGTCAGCTGCCTGGGATCAAAGGCAGTAGATATGTTTCATTAAATTTACCAGGCTGCTCCAGAAGGCGCAGTGGAGGAACATACGTTAGTCCTTATTAGTAAAAAAAAAAAAATAAATAAAAACCCTTTCTGTTCATCTCAATCAATGCTAGAGGATTACATCTTTTTAACGACGATCCTCAGTGTGTAAATTAGGTGCTTCTTACATTTATTTTGTTGTTAACACTTGTATTGTGCTAAGTGTAATTCAGCAGCACAAACCCTCCATCAGTCCGGTTTCTTTACATTTGAAAAGGTGAATGCGCTGCTGTGCACACAGTGGCACCACGTCGCAGGACTGTAAGCCGTCTGTTGCATTTTTCAGTTGCACACTTCAGCCATCCAAGTGTAGACGTCTTTCAATTACAACACTGTTTGCACTATGAACACACAAGGACTCCTCCACAGTTTGCAAAGTCATATTATTACACCTTACATGTCGTGGTGGGGTGCCCCGCTCCTGTGCACAGTTTGTGTTTCATGTTTTATGTGGTGTGTTATTGCTGGTGTGTGTGTGTGTGTGTATTGGTGCACAGGGTATAAGTTGGGCTATATAGCACAAGTGATTTAAAGGATATATAAGGACCTTTTTATTCTATTGTGTTACATGTTTCCATGTGTTGCTACAACTGTTTATGTAAGGTGTGTGTGTTGGTTTAATTTCTTTTTTTACATTTTGACCACTTTTTTAAACTTTTAAATTGTAATATGTAACTGAGTTGGATTTACCAGTGAGCAGGAGGATGATGGGAAATGTAGTTCTGAGAAGTCCATGCAGGTACATGTGAAGCCATCTTGAGGCAATTTAAAAATTTTAAAAAGGGGTCAAAATGTGAGAAAATAACACATGTGGGACTGCTGTACGATGTGCTGTAAGAAGCACAATACTGTGTCATTCTTAAGTGAATTACTGACTGCCTGGCCAGGCTATATTCTATGTTCTATATTCTACAATTATTCTCAAATATTTCTATTGAAAATAAATAGGTTTTTTAACTAATATATATATGTTAGTTAACTTTTTCTAAATGAATCTGTTTAGCAGTACAGTAGTTAATTGTTAATGTTATTGCTTTGCCAATACTTGCCTTAATATTTACTGCTACGCTTTTAGCGTTGTTGTCCCTTTTGGCTTGCCATAGTTTGGGGCAGATTCTTTCCTTCCTGTTGAGGATAGCCGGTAAGATTTAAAAGGGAGTTTGTAGCTCATGAAGAGGATTGTTTTTACCTTGCTGAGGTGCAGTCAGGATGTGCCGTTTCTTTTTTTTTTGTTAACTTTCTATTTTGTTTTGTTAGCTTGTGCTTTCGATATATGCATGTCTACTTGTTTTAAGATGTCGTTTTTCTGTGGTCGGATTTGTAATATGTCTTATATAGATATTGTAAGCTTTGCACAGCTCTTCTAACACATTAAATTCTCTTTATTATTAAGTTAGTTTACTTGAGTATTTTTCTTTTCTTTTCGTTTCGCTAGCCGTGCTTTGTTTCATACTTTCGTTTTTCCTTGATCAGCTTTGTGCTGCTATATAAATGCGGTACCTGTTTTGTTTGGCCTCGGAGTGGATAAAGTGAGCTTTGCAGCATTTCATTACAGAAGATTCATCACCGCGGACCTGAGCATTGGAACTGGCTGAGGTCTTTCTTTTTTGTTTGCGGTTGGATTATCATTTTTTTCTGAATGGCCATTCTGTTTTGCTTTTTTTTTGTGAATTTTTTTTTTCCTTAGCTATGTTTAAAGATAGCTCCATTTTAACTTATTCTTTCTTTTTTGGACATTTTTTTTCTTATTTCTGTTAACTTTGAACGGGACTTTATATATACTTGACACCGTGTGAGATTTATTTATATCTATATATATAGATATAAATATATAATCTCACATATAAAAGAAAGTTTACAAATGAGCGGAGGCCATTCGGCCCATCTTGCTCGTTTGGTTGTTAGTAGCTTTTGATCCCTCGCTCCATTTTGAGGTTTCTCCTCAAATCAGTACTTTCTGTTTTCTACATGTTAACCACTCCCTAATCCATGTGCATGCATTTCCTTGAATCCCTACTGCGTTCAGTTTGAGAATTAATCTTTTATGCAGGACTTTGTCAAAAGCTTTCTGGAAATCTAAATAAACCATGTCGGGCAGCAGTGAGGAGTAGTGGTCAGGGCTCGGGACTCTTCACCGGAGGGTCTTGGGTTCAATCCCAGGTGGGGGGACACTGCTGCTGTACCCTTGAGCAAGGTACTTTACCTAGATTGCTCCAGTAAAAACTCAACTGTATAAATGGGTAATTGTATGTAAAAATAACGTGATATCTTGTAATAATTGTAAGTCGCCCTGGATAAGGGTGTCTGCTAAGAAATAGATAATAATACTTTGCAATTATCCATTGTCGATGTTGCATCCTCAAAAAAATCAAGCAGGTTAGTTAGACACGATCTCCCTTTCCTAAAACCATGCTGACTGTGTCTCCCAGGATACTGTTATCATATAGGTCATTTTCCATTTTGGATCTTATTATAGTTTCCATAAGTTTACATATAATAGAAGTCAGGCTTATTGGTCTGTAGTTACCTGGTTTGGTTGTGTCTCCCTGTTTGTGGATCAGTATTCATTAGGTTTATTGTGTCCCATGTTGTACGTACCGCATTATATTTCTAAAGATGTTGCTGACTCTTGACATTTTTAATCGCACATCATGGGTCATAAATTAGCTGGGTAATACATTTCTCAACATTTACTCAGGAGGTTCGGCAGGAAACACATCTCTTCTCAGGATCGCACTGTATCCAGATCACACTCCCTCCTGCAATATTGCTGGCTTTCTTTCCCATAAGAAGTCACTCATTTCAACCAGAGCACCAACATAGCTGCAGACGGAAGCATGAAAGGGATACACTACGATATTTAAAATAAAATAAAAAATCTTAATTCCCTGGTTTAGTTGCCAATGATGTGTGAATAAAATAAAAAAAAATCTAAACGAACTGGAATAAATTAGAAAAAAATTATTCCTGTGACATAGGCAACAAAAGTAATGCTTCTTGTGACATTTTAAACATGGTAAGTACAATCGGTATTTTATGAATATTTTATTAATTTTATGAATATGGGAAGAATTTAAAAAACTTTGAATGACATTGAAATCAGTTAAACATGTCCAAAGTAATACATATTTGACTGAAGTCACCTTAGAGAATCACAGTCACTGAAAGCGATACAGGTAAGAAGGTAAAAAAAACCACATTTAAAGAAAAACAATCACTCAAAACATCATTATACCAAGGGACCGTATTCAGTCTCGATCACTGACAGGATAGATGATCAATGGGGCTTCATTTTTATGCTCAAAGAGACCCGGACTGAAAAATGGGTAGATTTTCTCAGTGAAGGTGTCATTGAAAGTGAAGATGTGAGATCTGGTCTCCACATTGTAAAACGACACCTGCCCTTCCTCATAATCCAGGTATACCCCCAGTTTCCGAGGCTTCAAGCTCAGAGGGAGAGGAGTTGGGGTGTTCGTAAGAGCTCTGAACCCACTTGAAATTCTAAGCCACACAGTCCAGTAACCATTCTCAGGGCTCACTATAATCATCCCTGTCCTATTGATGGATTCTTTGGCCACTCCTAAAGTCCACTGAGTCTTCTCCCCCACCTCCACTTGCCAGTAGTGTCTCCCTGAGGTGAAGCCCTGCTTGCCCAGGACGCTGACAACACGATCAAATCTCTTTGGACTGTCAGGGAGATCATGTCGTGTGTTTCCATCTTTTACTTCTTTCCTGTCCTCAGATAGGATGAGCCATGGGTTTGCTGTATCAACATCCAGAGTCACATCAACTGTAAAGGAGCGAGAGAGAGAGAGAGGAGGGGAGACCATAATTCTCATACCAGTCTACTAATACAAACTGTATGTGGTGGTATTATTATCCCTTGCTGGGGATGAGCCCCCTTGCAAGGGTTATAGTGGAAGCAGTCATACGTATGGATGTCACACTTCATATTCTCCAATATATACCAGGTATCCAATTGCACTAAAATATGGTATTGAATTATTTAGCATAAGTTATTGAGTGTCAGTTTCTGGAGATATAGTGGGGAGCCAGTCTGTCCATACATACATACATCCGTCCATCTGCATGTCATACTTTTTACATAAATCTGGAGACTTGCTTATCAAATTGTGATGAAACATTTCATTGTTAATTCTTGATATACATCCTGCAAGCTCTACAATTGAATTTACAGCTGTGACAGGGATGCATGTTACTGGCATACATGTTACTATATCAGTTAGGAAGGACTGGTTGTTCTGTATTACAGTTAGGTGTGAAACCACGCTGGACCTCACCTGTGACTTGTTTGCTAAAGCAAGCATGTGGAAACACGGCTTAACATTTTGTGAGTAGGGCCCAATAATGTATACATAGTTTGCAAAACAGAGACCAGTTGAACTATTTATTTTTTTAGCATTTCTCCAGTTATTTATTGTAATTAAAAATATAGTACCTGAAGCGCTTCTAATCCATTTCCACACTAGAAAAGGAAAAAAAACAGAATTGTCAATCAACAACTGTAAGTGCATGGAAGCTTACTGGAGCATAAAGAATAGAAGCATTACAGCCAACTCATTCTACAACCCTAACACCTGCAAGCTGCCCGTACCAAAACAAAGGATTTGATGTATGTTGAGGTCAGTTCTCTTTTAACATCATGCTCCTAACACAAGTAAATCATTAAGGCTGTATTTTTTTCACAGTTATAACGGATTTCATGATTTCTGTGAAACGTACCCATTCTCGTGTAATATGTAGTTCCCCGTGAAAATTCCCATTTCTGAATGAATAGTGGAAATATACCAATTTTTTTACTGGTTAGAAATAAATACAGCTTGGACGGCGCCAGTTCGCGTCCAGGCTGTGCAAAGAGGCTGAACTTTGCTGGGGACCCGAAGGGTGGAGTCACATTGGCTCCAACGATCCTGGGGTGAGGAATGGGGGATGGCAAACTGGCAGGGATTGCTTCTCCTCATTGCGCAGCAGCGAACCCAGCTGGCCAGACATCGAGCACATTCAGAGTGGATAAGAGGCACGGCTGAACTCTGTTCTCTGGATCGGTAGCCCGCCCACCTCTGCTCTGGATTGCTCAGCGTATAAACGATTCTGGCTTTAGGCTTGTGAGATCGAAGGACGCCCACAGAACGTCTGTACTGTGTGGGGACTCGCTGCGGTGAGCAGAAAAAACATAATTGGACATTCCAAATTGGGGGAAAATAAATAAATAATAATAATTGTTCACTCTAAATTTATAATAAATAAGTAGAGCAAATGTTTCCCTTATTAAGAAAATGCTGTGCATTTAGAAAGCTGGAAACTGGTTTAGTTTGCTTCCATTAAAGGATTGAACACACACTGCATAGAGCTGCACGATTTCTTTACAATGTCTTCAATGAAAAAGACACCAGCTGCATCAAAGATGGAAAATATTTCTGCTAAAGATTGCTCTGTCCAGTACAAGAAGGGGATGTTTCATGTGTCTGTTGTTATTTTTATTTTGTTTTGTTTGATAATTCACTGATGGTGAAAACAGAATGTATTTAAAAGGAGGATATAAAGAACAAAATATTCTGCAATTTATGTATTTAAATATTTAGGAACATATGTTGTTCAATAACTGTTGAGAAAAAATATCAATTTTGAATGTGACATCACTATTTTTCTGTTTTGCAAAAGTTTTTACAAAAGTTCAAGCAGGTTGATTTAAATATGAGAACGTAAGAAAATTACAAACAAGCCCATTTCTGTCCTATTTATTCTCACGGGGTTAGTATTGTTTACAGTATGATAGATCAGCAATGCATTCGTAGTGAGACTCATCATTTTAGGTGTTTTTTTTAATTGATTTTAGCAGCCACATGAGGATAGTGGAATAACCCAGACGTGGACCACAGCACTCTATGATCATTCCTGGTCTATTCTGTTTATATACAGCAGTGGTCACATCTATTAGAACACCCCATTGCTTCTGTAGTTTGGATTTGTTGTGCACATGAAATCACACCACTGTAACCGAAAATCTTGGAAAATTGTCAAAATAGACAAAAAAGTGATTGCCTAATTTAATTGATGGATTTAATAGGCCACACATGCAATTTTCTTAAAATAGTAAGAGAAAAGGAACACAGAGCCACGAACATTTTCACTCATGGGTGCCTATTGTTTCTATATGACTGATTACTGAGCGGAAATTGAAATTCTCACACCCTGAGGTTTGCATGCAGGTACAAAGGATATAAATGCCAAATCTTGTGGTGTTCTTATAAATGTGCACACTACTGTACAAGAATAACTATGGAAAAGAATGTATATTTAAACCTAATTTAACAGCTGATATCAGAGACTTGCTTTTGTATATTGAGCTCTGCATCCGTTTAGGAACAAGGTATAATCTGTAACAGTGCGATTCGTCAGTCGATCTGATTGAGATCAGTCGATTTGAATGGGACGTTTTCCAGCAAAAATCATCCCATAGGAATGAGCCAGTAGGTACCTTCTAGCCTAACAACCCCTAAATCTACATCCCTACCCCTAAACGTAGTGTCTTCAACTAACCTAATCTCTACCCTTAAACCTAATCTCAACCCCTAAACCTAACTGTGTTACTATTAAAGTCAATTTTACTATTATTTCAACACCGCTTTTTAGCGCCCTCTAGCGGCTGCTACATCCGACATCCATTAAAACGCTTGATCCAGATACCTACTGGCCCCTTCCTATGGGATGATTTTTGCTAGATAATGTCCCATTGAATCGACTGATCTCAATCAGATTGGGTGGATTCGTCCACTCATTTCTGTCATTGGATTTGAGTGAATGCAAGACAGATTCATCCAGGACTTTGCAAATATGAAAATGCTTGATGCTTGATACCTCAACGCTTATATATGAATATGATTATTTACCAAGGTTCCCACTTTCATTCACGTTCTTATAGTTCTTCTGTAAAGCAGAGAAGGTTTTGTCCATTTCTTTCTGTTGATTCTGCAGCTTTGAATACTTCTCAAAGAGGCTTGAAGACTGAGAATTTCTGAAAACTGAGAAAAAAAAATGACAATCAGACAGCGTCTCTTCTTAACAAATACATTGTGACACTCTCGTGACTGGTAGTAGTGAATGCATTAAACCCTGCATTTAGCACAATCAGCCAATCAGCTTTCAGCTCTAGTGGGCTTCTACTAGATGGCAGATGCCTGCTGCTACGTCACAGCATCAAATTTAAAACCAATCCGGGCAAGTATCAAGGAATCATTACAACTGCAAGGTACATCTAGGGTTTAAAGAAAATAATGATAAACTTATTTTCTAATAGTGATAGTTCCCTCTCGATGAAGGCTCTGCCATGTGATAGTTGACCTTGACTTCATCTCTTGGCGTACAACTCTCATCATGACCCGCCAGCACATGGTAGAGCCTTCTGATGGGCACTATCGCTTAAGTCTCTCCTTTACACACCTTCCTAGCTCTGTTCTCCCTCATTAAAGTACATATAGCAAGCAAAAAAATTCCATTAATTGTCATCATTTCATAGATCTCACATTTCACTATATGAAAGAGGCACACATTATGTTAAACTTGCATTTGATTTTTCCATGATACTCTACATTTCTGAACAATAAAATTGGTGAAGGTATCTTGCAAGTCTTTTCCATGCTGTATTTCCCATAGAAGGACCTGTAGAGAGGAGGCAAGGAGACGAGAGAGAGCCATGCCAGGAAACCTGAAATGAGTGGTTAGAGAGATAGGAGGAAAACCAGGTAGAGCAGCACCTGAGATCCCCAGATCAGAGAGAGGAGAGGAGAATAGCATGATCGACAGTGTCAAAGGCAGAGGAGGTCAAGGAGAATTAGAATGGAGCAGAGGAGAGAGTCAGTTATAGAGATGAGGAAGGTCTGCAGGACAGAACCCAGATTGAAGAGGGTCAAGCAGAGAGGGCTTGGTGAGGAAGGATTCCAGCTGGTAATGGACAGCACATTGGAGAGTTTTAAGAGGAATGGGAGGAGAGAGACAGGGAGATGGTGCTGGGTGAAGGGTCAAGGGTCAAGAGAAGAACAAAGAGTCATAGTGGCCGACTCTGCTGAAAGCTGGGAGAATGAGTCGATAGGGGGAAGAAGAGAGGAAGTAAAGGTGGTTAGGGAAAGGGAGTGGAGATTGTGGTTAAAAGAGAGAAGGGGTAGAAATGCACGGGAGAGAGTAGAAGTGAAAAGCAGAGTGATTGACAAATGCACAGCATTCAAGTTTCTGCAAGGACCGTTTGATAAATATTCTTTATAAGCTTCAAATAAATTAGCATTAACAAATAAAATTCACCTTTACCATAATGAATGCATTTTTCAAATAGGAAAATGGGAGACCAGCTAAATTCAGCAATACACTCTGTTAGTTAAGATTTACTACAATTACTTTGCTAGCACCACATGCTATACGTTTACAAGCAGAAGTGAATGTTTGCTAGAAGTTTCTTCCTCATAAATGTATTGGGTTTACACACAGCTGCATTTCACTGTGTAAGTGTATCAGTAAATGTTTGGTATTTATACGCACATTTTATACTTGTGTTTCTCGGTTTATTATACTGTAGCTGGGGAAGCTCAAATTTAGAATCTTATTTTAAATCACGGTAAACACAGATCTTTTTTTAGCATAGAATGTAGTTTTGTTTATTGCAGAAGTCGCACATCATAGGCAAATAAACCAGATCATTAGTTGTTTTCAACTTTTCCTCAAGAATATTTGCCAGGAGAAAGATGTTTTTTCTTGTAAGCATCGCAGTGTCTCCCCTTCCTGTTCCCTCTTGCAGCAATGTTGGTGCTCGGACTGAAATGAGTTGCACATTGTGTGAAGAGAACAGGGATGCAGGAGGGAGTGTGATCTGGATACCCTGCGATCCTGACGAGAGCACCTGAGTAAATGTATTGCACAGTTCATGCATGACCCATGACTGAAATAAATACATCTAACATGTGCCTTATTGACGCACTAGCTGTTAAACTGCTATTAGGAACCGACAGCTGGTTTAGTTTGCTTCCGGTAAATGATAGAGCTACACACTGCATAGAGCTGCACGATTCCTTTAAAATGTCTTCAACGAAAAAGACACCAGCTGCATCAAAGATGGAAAATATTTCTGCTAAAGTTCACTCTGTACAAGAAGGGACATTTCATGTGTCTGTTATTTTGTATTTATTTTTTTGCTTGATAATTCACTGATGGTGAAAATAGAATAAAACGTGGACATAAAAAAGAGAATATTCTACAATGTACAGTTTTTCAGGTAAGCATTTAAATATTTAAGAACATTTGTTTTATAATACCTCGAGAAATTGTTGAGTGTGACAAGGCTATTTTTCTGGTTTAATAAATATTATGTTAATCGTGAAATATTTGTTCGCATGAAAAAATACAGCCCTGCCCATGACGTGCGATTACAACTGAAAGCTGCAGCACAGGATACAGCAAAGCTAACTTTGTTTTGTACACTTTGACCACAATTTAAATGAGTGCTAACCAAGGTTTTCAAATCAATGTTCTTACCAGCAGCAGCAGCATTATAACTTTCCCCTTTTTAAGGCTTTGTAGTATTTTTACGGCAATTTGAAATACTCTAGAGAGGAAAAGTTACATCTGTTTCCTCAATCAATGTGTTGCAGTTCACTCACTTAAAAAGAGGAACCAGTGACAACGTTAATAAAGCTAATAGGAGGTAATAAATGTGTATATAGAACATGTGTTAGCACCCCTTTAATTACAAATGTATTAGAACACCCCATTGCTTCTGTTTTGATTTGTTTTGCGTATCAAATCAAACCACTGGAACTGAAAATCAAAATAGGCAAATTAGTGTCTAATTTATTTGAGGACTTTAATAGGACTCAAACTCAACAGACTCCTCCGTGAATTCTGTGCTGCAGAAAGTCAGACGGACAGTTATATGCCAACAAAACTTTAATAACTATGCACTATGGACTTCATAGTGGGGAAACTAAAGATCCCTTGGAAAGAACTATAGTTACCTCCAGGGGACAATGCTCTCAGTCTGTGGCTTTGGGCATTCTAGTGCCCTATTGGTAACTATAAGGGCCAAAGTTTTCCACTATCCCTCGTCCATATTTACTATAATGAATATATATATATAGTAGAGTAGGGGAGGAAAGGGGAAAATGTAGTCCAGGGGGTTGAAATGACTACATCCCCCAGAATACCTTGAGGGCTAATTGGCTGTTGAGCCAATAATGAGGCGCACCTGGTCCCAATAGAGAGGGGTATAAAACCAGGTCTGACATGTTTGTTTAGAGAGAGTGTGCAACATGTGAAGAGACCGGTGTGGTCAGACAGAAAAGCAAGTAGTGTGTGATTTAACCTGTAAATGGCTTAGCCGTCCTGTTCTATAGACTTTTGTTACAGTTTGTTTTGTTTAAATCTTTTATTTGTTAATAAAAGTGTGCAGGAAAGCACTGGGCTACAGTTTCTGTGTCTAGGTCAACTATTTAAAGGGTGCAAACCAGCCTTGGCTGTGGGCTATATCACAATATATATGTGAATCAGTGATTGAAAATTCTGGCCAGTGATTGGTTAAACCTCATCATAGGAGGAAAATAGATTGAACTATTGCCCTAACATCCTTACACCACCGGACAATAGTCTCTGTCTGTCATGTGATTGGTTCACATCACTGTCAGTCTCGCCCCTTTTCAAAGGAACGCCTCTTTCCTCTGCACTCTTCACAAGAGAAAATGGCTGAACACCGATTCTGTGAGTTAATGTAATTAACTCCAAAACATACTACAAAAGAAAGATGCTCCAAACACTAAAATGGTGATTAAAACGTCACTGTCACTGTTTTCTGAATTCAAACAAATTCAACTCGATGAAAACAAATGTGACGTGCAGGATATAAACTGGATTATGCAGCAGTAGGCAAACCAGATGGAGAAAAGCTGCTGACTGTACGATATGAACTTGAAAAACATGATTTTATTTATTTCTGTTATTTATTTATTTAGTTATGCTGTATCAGCTATATTTAAACAAAATATATAAGTTGTATTTACTATCCAGCCCTGCCTCATGTATTTTCTTGACTGATTCATATATTAAATATGTACTGCAGACTCAGCCATAGTGGAAATTTAAATGCCCTTCAGGAAGACTATTGTTACCTCCAGGGTGCAATGCCTCAGCCTGCAGCCCCTGTCGGTAAAACAATACCCTCAGGTCAATAATTCTCTTCCATAGCTCTCCTCTCCAGTTCATATTTACTATATATATATATATTCCAGAATGTTCCAGATTTGTATGGATCCGATTCTGGAATGACAGTAGAATGCACTGAGCAGTGTTCCGTTTCCACTCTGCTCCTCGCTGGGTGTTTAATACTTACAGATGACACTGAGTGTGATGATCATTGTCAGGATCCACAGCACTGCAAAGGCTGCTGCAGCCCACCTGAAGGAACGTGGTGTCTTCGGGGTCTCCTTCTTAGGAGGCCTTGGAGGCGGTGAGGCTGAAAATAAAGATATAGCACATGGGGTGAGGCCTCCAGCACTGACAAGCTTCATCAATTCAGTTCCCTCAAACTACATCATAGCTCATTCCTGTAAGAGCCGGGATGAGTTGCTCTTCAGCCACGATGTCCTTTTGGTTCTGTGGTGGTGACCAGAACTGAGCAGAGTCTCACCAGCGTGTTATACAATCTCATCACAACCTCATTACAAAGTTCTGCAAACTTTTGATTAAACAGCAAAGTGTTCGCTTTTCCTTTTTCATTTAGCAGATGGAGTTAAGGCTTTGACAATGTTGCCCAATAGAAGCCTCGTGTGATGTGATGTTTTTGTTTGACAGTTTCTAAAGTTTTTACTGAAGATGCTTGATATACTGTATTAAATTGAAAGTACTTAACCCATACATTGCTTGATAGGATTATGTTTACTTTTATAAGCCATTATTAATACACTTACTAAACACATAAGAGGCTCTGCAGAACACTCCTCAGATATCTACTGAACATTTCCACAGTTTTTTGCATATAGTCCCGGTGGTTCTGACTGCCTCATGATCGCCCCAAGAAAGTGTCGGCTCTCCTGGTGACTCATGGAGGAAGAAGTGCTGCTGAGTTAGAGTTGGAAAGATGAAGAGTCTGTGTGGCATTGACCCTTTCATGCATGACCACTTCATATGGGGAAGGATAAGAAGACTCTCTTCTAGTCTTTATATGGGGACATATGGAAGATGCAAATGCATGATAGCCTCATATGAGGATGCCACCCCCCCTCCAAAAAACACAATGGGGAAAAAATTAAAACATTGTCAATGAAAAACGTATCGTGTGTCCACAGCTATATTCAATAACTCATGCATGGAATGGTTAATAATGTTACTGAAGTAGAACAAGTGAGCAGTGAGCCAGTTCATGGTGAAGGAAGGAAGCATGAGAGCTCTCTGTGGCTGTGCTGCTTGCAGACGTGTCAATTATACTAACAGAGCACTGCAGGCTACAGTACCCTAGTCTAGCCCAGTACTGCCTAAAGTGTAGATTCAAGCACAGTTAGTCGTTTTTCTGTTGTGGGTAGCGTCTCTCAATACAATGATACTTGTTTTTTCTCTGAAGTTTAATCCTTGATTATTCCATTAAATACATGTAGCAATGTGACCTTTTAAACCTGCCAGCCCACCTACTCTGCACTACATTTCTATAGACTAATACCCCATTTCCATGAGCATGGATTGAGCTCCAGTCCGAGCGGATCCATTTCTATAGACTAATACCTAGTTTCCAAGAGCAGGAATTGAGCTCCAGTCTGAGCGGATCCATTTCTATAGACTAATACCTCGTTTCCATGAGCATGGATTGAGCTCCAGTCTGAGCTGACCTGGGTTCTATCACATTCCCTTTGATCCCACATTGATAGTCTACCCAAGTCGAGTGAAAAGACTCGGTTCCCATGCAACGCGAGTTTGACGGATGTTTCTGATTCTTTCTCAGCAAGCCTTGTGGCTAAGGTTGCATTCATTTGTTTATAAAACCCAAAGGATGGACGCTATTTGCTTGCTTCCAACAACCCTGAAAGCTCAGACTGGCAGCCAGTGCAGGTTGTCTAAATTAACATGGAACACACAGGATCAGGGGCAGCAGGGTTTTGAACCCGGGTTAGGTGGTGCATGGAAACGCAGTATCAGGGGAGGCAGGGTTTTGAACCCGGGTAGAGTGGGGCATGGAAACGCGGGATCAGGGGCAGCAGGGTTTTGAACCCTGGTAGGGTGATGCATGGAAACGATGTGTTAGAGTAGAGGGGGCCAGCACCAGGATTCTCCTGACAAGCTCAAAGCAGCTCAAAGCAGCTCAAAACCAGGTGAAGCAGATTTAGAGAAACATGGTAAGAGCAAGAGAAACCAAATTCAAAGAGAATCACAAGAGAGTGCAGCTACTGCTGAGAAAGTGTAAGAAAGTGGATTTTAAAATCCTTTGTTAGCACTCCTTTCAAAATAAACTTCCCACATGCCCTCTACCGAGACTGCACAGAGGACTTGAATTACTGGAATCCAGGACCTGCACTTACTGTAAATGCATTGCATCATACTAGCAATACAGTACATAATAAGGCAGTAATTATATGGAGGGATTCTGAGGACACTATAAACCACAAGAGTGAAGCTGATATTCAACACCTGAGAACGCACACTTACATAATTACATGGCAAAACTGAACAAAAATCCCTCCATAATGCACATTTTAGCAGACTCATTTTCTAACCAGCAGTAATCTCATTAGCTATTGTAATATTATTAGACATTTTTAATTCGAAATGGGTCCCAGAGGTAAAGACCGGTGGCGCCTGTCAGATTTATAAAGTTTGTTTTAATTTTTAAATATCAGCAGTATTCAGAACTTCCTCTTTTCATTCTGAGTCAGAAGGTGTTTAAATAAAGCAGCCTGTTGGTTTATCGTGGTTGACAGTATGTTAGCGATTCTTTCTCGGTAAGCCTTGTGGCTAAGGTTGAATTAATTTGTTTACAAAACTGAAAGGATGAACGCTATTTCTTTGCTTCTAATAACCCTAACAAGTCTTTAGAGTTTTCTGTTGCTCAGAAAACTGGTCTGAGTATATTAAAGCACAGAGAAACCTGCTCACCCTGGATATGGATTCAATGTTCACGCCCACTCGTCACTTGATTGGTCAGTGTTGTGACGCGCTTCCACCCATCCCGCTTTGGACTGCTTTGGGAAAAGGTCCGAAAAAAATCAGGGCAGCTCGGATTGGCAGCCAATGCAGGTAGGCTAAATGAACAGTATCAGGGGCAGCAGGGTTTTGAACCCGGGTAGGGTGGGGCATGGAAACGCAGTATCAGGGGCAGCAGGGTTTTGAACCCGGGTAGGGTGGGGCATGGAAACACAGTATCAGGGGCAGCAGGGTTTTGAACCCGGGTAGGGTGGGGCATGGAAACGCAGTATCAGGGGCAGCAGGGTTTTGAACCCGGGTAGGGTGGGGCATGGAAACGCAGTATCAGGGGCAGCAGGGTTTTGAACCCGGGTAGGGTGGTGCATGGAAACGCAGTATCAGGGGCAGCAGGGTTTTGAACCCGGGTAGGGTGGGGCATGGAAACGCAGTATCAGGGGCAGCAGGGTTTTGAACCTGGGTAGGGTGATGCATGGAAATGCAGTATCAGGGGCAGCAGGGTTTTGAACCTGGGTAGGGTGATGCATGGAAATGCAGTATCAGGGGCAGCAGGGTTTTGAACCCGGGTTGGGTGGGGCATGGAAACGCAGTATCAGGGGCAGCAGGGTTTTGAACCCGGGTAGGGTGGTGCATGGAAACGCAGTATCAGGGGCAGCAGGGTTTTGAACCCGGGTAGGGTGGGGCATGGAAACGCAGTATCAGGGGCAGCAGGGTTTTGAACCCGGGTAGGGTGGGGCATGGAAACGCAGTATCAGGGGCAGCAGGGTTTTGAACCCGGGTAGGTGATGCATGGAAACGCAGTATCAGGGGCAGCAGGGTTTTGAACCCGGGTAGGGTGGGGCATGGAAACGCAGTATCAGGGGCAGCAGGGTTTTGAACCCGGGTAGGGTGGGGCATGGAAACGCAGTATCAGGGCCAGCAGGGTTTTGAACCCAGGTAGGGTGGGGCATGGAAACGCAGTATCAGGGCAGCAGGGTTTTGAACCGGGTAGGGTGGGGCATGGAAACGCAGTATCAGGGGCAGCAGGGTTTTGAACCCGGGTAGGGTGGGGCATGGAAACGCAGTATCAGGGCAGCAGGGTTTTGAACCCAGGTAGGGTGGGGCATGGAAACGCAGTATCAGGGCCAGCAGGGTTTTGAACCCAGGTAGGGTGGGGCATGGAAACGCAGTATCAGGGCCAGCAGGGTTTTGAACCTGGGTAGGGTGGGGCATGGAAACGCAGTATCAGGGCCAGCAGGGTTTTGAACCCAGGTAGGGTGGGGCATGGAACGCAGTATCAGGGCCAGCAGGGTTTGAACCCAGGTAGGGTGGGGCATGGAAACGCAGTATCAGGGCCAGCAGGGTTTTGAACCCAGGTAGGTGGGGCATGGAAACGCAGTATCAGGGCCAGCAGGGTTTTGAACCCGGGTAGGGTGGGGCATGGAAACGCAGTATCAGGGCCAGCAGGGTTTTGAACCTGGGTAGGGTGGGGCATGGAAACGCAGTATCAGGAGCAGCAGGGTTTTGAACCCGGGTAGGGTGGGGCATGGAAACGCAGTATCAGGGCCAGCAGGGTTTTGAACCTGGGTGGGGGCATGGAAACGCAGTATCAGGAGCAGCAGGGTTTTGAACCCGGTAGGGTGGGGCATGGAAACGCAGTATCAGGAGCAGCAGGGTTTTGAACCCGGGTAGGGTGGGGCATGGAAACGCAGTATCAGGGCAGAATATAATCTGTAGTGAACCC
>CM060278.1:3911854-3945859 GCA_030684275.1 Acipenser oxyrinchus oxyrinchus | reverse complement strand
CCCTTTTCTTGTTTGACACCCATCATTAGTCAGTCCTAATCTGCGGATAACGGAATACCTCGGAAATCGTGGAATTTGGAGCTCCGTGGAATCTTCAGATTATATTCTGCCCCTGATACTGCGTTTCCATGCATCACCTAACCCGGGTTCAAAACCCTGCTGCCCCTGATACTGCGTTTCCATGCCCCACCCAACCCGGGTTCAAAACCCTGCTGCCCCTGATACTGCGTTTCCATGCATCACCCTACCCGGGTTCAAAACCCTGCTGCCCCTGATACTGCGTTTCCATGCACCACCCAACCCGGGTTCAAAACCCTGCTGCCCCTGATACTGCGTTTCCATGCCCCACCCAACCCGGGTTCAAAACCCTGCTGCCCCTGATACTGCGTTTCCATGCATTTACCCTACCCGGGTTCAAAACCCTGCTGCCCCTGATACTGTGTTTCCATGACCCACCCTACCTGGGTTCAAAACTCTGCTGCCCCTGATACTGCATTTCCATGCCCCACCCTACCTGGGTTCAAAACTCTGCTGCCCCTGATACTGCGTTTCCATGCCCCACCCTACCCGGGTTCAAAACCCTGCTGCCCCTGATACTGTGTTTCCATGCCCCACCCTACCCGGGTTCAAAACCCTGCTGCCCCTGATGCTGCGTTTCCATGCCCCACCCTACCCGGGTTCAAAACCCTGCTGCCCCTGATACTGTGTTTCCATGCCCCACCCTACCGGGTTCAAAACCCTGCTGCCCCTGATACTGCATTTCCATGCCCCACCCTACCGGGTTCAAAACCCTGCTGCCCTGATACTGTTCATTTAGCCTACCTGCATTGGCTGCCAATCCGAGCTGCCCTGATTTTTTCGGACCTTTTCCCAAAGCAGTCCAAAGCGGGATGGGTGGAAGCGCGTCACAACACTGACCAATCAAGTGACGAGTGGGCGTGAACATTGAATCCATATCCAGGGTGAGCAGGTTTCTCTGTGCTTTAATATACTCAGACCAGTTTTCTGAGCAACAGAAAACTCTAAAGACTTGTTAGGGTTATTAGAAGCAAAGAAATAGCGTTCATCCTTTCAGTTTTGTAAACAAATTAATTCAACCTTAGCCACAAGGCTTACCGAGAAAGAATCGCTAACATACTGTCAACCACGATAAACCAACAGGCTGCTTTATTTAAACACCTTCTGACTCAGAATGAAAAGAGGAAGTTCTGAATACTGCTGATATTTAAAAATTAAAACAAACTTTATAAATCTGACAGGCGCCACCGGTCTTTACCTCTGGGACCCATTTCGAATTAAAAATGTCTAATAATATTACAATAGCTAATGAGATTACTGCTGGTTAGAAAATGAGTCTGCTAAAATGTGCATTATGGAGGGATTTTTGTTCAGTTTTGCCATGTAATTATGTAAGTGTGCGTTCTCAGGTGTTGAATATCAGCTTCACTCTTGTGGTTTATAGTGTCCTCAGAATCCTCCATATAATTACTGCCTTATTATGTACTGTATTGCTAGTATGATGCAATGCATTTACAGTAAGTGCAGGTCCTGGATTCCAGTAATTCAAGTCCTCTGTGCAGTCTCGGTAGAGGGCATGTGGGAAGTTTATTTTGAAAGGAGTGCTAACAAAGGATTTTAAAATCCACTTTCTTACACTTTCTCAGCAGTAGCTGCACTCTCTTGTGATTCTCTTTGAATTTGGTTTCTCTTGCTCTTACCATGTTTCTCTAAATCTGCTTCACCTGGTTTTGAGCTGCTTTGAGCTGCTTTGAGCTTGTCAGGAGAATCCTGGTGCTGGCCCCTCTACTCTAACACATCGTTTCCATGCATCACCCTACCAGGGTTCAAAACCCTGCTGCCCCTGATCCTGTGTTTCCATGCCCCACCCTACCCGAGCTCAAAACCCTGCTGCCCCTGATACTGCGTTTCCATGCCCCACTCTACCCGGGTTCAAAACCCTGCTGCCCCTGATACTGCATTTCCATGCACCACCTAACCCGGGTTCAAAACCCTGCTGCCCCTGATCCTGTGTGTTCCATGTTAATTTAGACAACCTGCACTGGCTGCCAGTCTGAGCTTTCAGGGTTGTTGGAAGCAAACAAATAGCATCCATCCTTTGGGTTTTATAAACAAATGAATGCAACCTTAGCCACAAGGCTTGCTGAGAAAGAATCAGAAACATCCGTCAAACTCGCGTTGCATGGGAACCGAGTCTTTTCACTCAACTTGGGTAGACTATCAATGTGGGATCAAAGGGAATGTGATAGAACCCAGGTCAGCTCAGACTGGAGCTCAATCCATGCTCATGGAAACGAGGTATTAGTCTATAGAAATGGATCAGCTCAGACTGGAGCTCAATTCCTGCTCTTGGAAACTAGGTATTAGTCTATAGAAATGGATCCGCTCGGACTGGAGCTCAATCCATGCTCATGGAAATGGGGTATTAGTCTATAGAAATGTAGTGCAGAGTAGGTGGGCTGGCAGGTTTAAAAGGTCACATTGCTACATGTATTTAATGGAATAATCAAGGATTAAACTTCAGAGAAAAAACAAGTATCATTGTATTGAGAGACGCTACCCACAACAGAAAAACGACTAACTGTGCTTGAATCTACACTTTAGGCAGTACTGGGCTAGACTAGGGTACTGTAGCCTGCAGTGCTCTGTTAGTATAATTGACACGTCTGCAAGCAGCACAGCCACAGAGAGCTCTCATGCTTCCTTCCTTCACCATGAACTGGCTCACTGCTCACTTGTTCTACTTCAGTAACATTATTAACCATTCCATGCATGAGTTATTGAATATAGCTGTGGACACACGATACGTTTTTCATTGACAATGTTTTAATTTTTTCCCCATTGTGTTTTTTGGAGGGGGTGGCATCCTCATATGAGGCTATCATGCATTTGCATCTTCCATATGTCCCCATATAAAGACTAGAAGAGAGTCTTCTTATCCTTCCCCATATGAAGTGGTCATGCATGAAAGGGTCAATGCCACACAGACTCTTCATCTTTCCAACTCTAACTCAGCAGCACTTCTTCCTCCATGAGTCACCAGGAGAGCCGACACTTTCTTGGGGCGATCATGAGGCAGTCAGAACCACCGGGACTATATGCAAAAAACGGTGGAAATGTTCAGTAGATATCTGCAGAGTGTTCTGCAGAGCTTCTTATGTGTTTAGTATGTGTATTAATAATGGCTTATAAAACTAAACATAATCCTATCAAACAATGTATGGGTTAAGTACTTTCAATTTAATACAGTATATCAAGCATCTTCAGTAAAAACTTTAGAAACTGTCAAACAAAAACATCACATCACACGAGGCTTCTATTGGGCTACATTGTCAAAGCCTTAACTCCATCTGCTAAATGAAAAAGGAAAAGCGAACACTTTGCTGTTTAATCAAAAGTTTGCAGAACTTTGTAATGAGGTTGTGATGAGATTGTATAACACGCTGGTGAGACTCTGCTCAGTTCTGGTCACCACCACAGAACCAAAAGGACATCGTGGCTGAAGAACTCTTACAGGAATGAGCTATGATGTAGTTTGAGGGAACTGAATTGATGAAGCTTGTCAGTGCTGGAGGCCTCACCCCATGTGCTATATCTTTATTTTCAGCCTCACCGCCTCCAAGGCCTCCTAAGAAGGAGACCCCGAAGACACCACGTTCCTTCAGGTGGGCTGCAGCAGCCTTTGCAGTGCTGTGGATCCTGACAATGATCATCACACTCAATGTCATCTGTAAGTATTAAACACCCAGCGAGGAGCAGAGTGGAAACGGAACACTGCTCAGTGCATTCTACTGTCATTCCAGAATCGGATCCATACAAATCTGGAACATTCTGGAATATATATATATATATATATATATAGTAAATATGAACTGGAGGGGAGAGCTATGGAAGAGAATTATTGACCTGAGGGTATTGTTTTACCGACAGGGGCTGCGGGCTGAGGGCATTGCACCCTGGAGGTAACAATAGTCTTCCTGAAGGGCATTTAAATTTCCACTATGGCTGAGTCTGCAGTACATATTTAATATATGAATCAGTCAAGAAAATACATGAGGCAGGGCTGGATAGTAAATACAACTTATATATTTTGTTTAAATATAGCTGATACAGCATAACTAAATAAATAAATAACAAATAAATAAAATCATGTTTTTCAAGTTCATATCGTACAGTCAGCAGCTTTTCTCCATCTGGTTTGCCTACTGCTGCATAATCCAGTTTATATCCTGCACGTCACATTTGTTTTCATCGAGTTGAATTTGTTTGAATTCAGAAAACAGTGACAGTGACGTTTTAATCACCATTTTAGTGTTTGGAGCATCTTTCTTTTGTAGTATGTTTTGGAGTTAATTACATTAACTCACAGAATCGGTGTTCAGCCATTTTCTCTTGTGAAGAGTGCAGAGGAAAGAGGCGTTCCTTTGAAAAGGGGCGGGACTGACAGTGATGTGAACCAATCACATGACAGACAGAGACTATTGCCCGGTGGTGTAAGGATGTTAGGGCAATAGTTAAATCTATTTTCCTCCTATGATGAGGTTTAACCAATCACAGGCCAGAATTTTCAACCACTGATTCATTATATATACACACACACGCACACACACACACATATATATATATATATATATATATATATATATATATATATATATATATATATATATATATATATATATATATATAGTGATATAGCCCACAGCCAAGGCTGGTTTGCACCCTTTAAATAGTTGACCTAGGCACAGAAACTGTAGTCCAGCACTTTCCTTCCACACAGTAGTTGCTTTTCTGTCTGACCAACACACCGGTCTCTTCACATGCTGCACACTCTCCCTAAACAAACATGTCAGACCTGGTTTTACACACCTCTCTATTGGGACCAGGTGTGCTTCATTAGTGGCTCAATAGCCAATTAATCCTTAAGGTATTCTGGGGGATTTAGTCATTTCAACCCCCTGGACTACATTTTCCTCTTTCCTCCCCCTACTCTGCCACTATATATATATATTCATTATAGTAAATATGGACTGGGGAGGAGGCATATAGTGGAAAACTTTGGCCCTTATAGTTACCAACATGGGATTATAATGCCCAAAGTCACAGACTGAGAGCATTGTCCCCTGGAGGTAACTGTAGTTCTTTCCAAGGGGTCTTTAGTTTCCCACTATGAGCCGAGGTCTGCAGTCCAGATTTGTTTGAATCAGTCTGACTTTCTGCGGCACGGACTTCTTGGAGGAGCCTGTTGAGTTTGAGTCCTATTAAAGTCCTCAAATAAATTAGACAAATCACTAATTTGCCTGTTTTGATTTTCAGTTCCAGTGATTTCATACGTAAAACAAATCAAAACAACAGAAGCAATGGGGTGTTCTAATACATTTGCAATTAAAGGGGTGCTAACACATGTTTTATATACACATTTATTACCTCCTATTAGCTTTATTAACGTTGTCACTGGTTCCTCTTTTTAAGTGAGTGAACTGCAACACATTGAGGAAACAGCTGTAACTTTTCCTCTCTAGAGTATTATTATTTGTTTATTTAGCAGACGCCTTTATCCAAGGCGACTCACAGAGACTAGGGTGTGTGAACCATGCATCAGCTGCAGAGTCACTTACAATTACGTCTCACCCGAAAGACGGAGCACAAGGAGGTGAAGTGACTTGCTCAGGGTCACACAATGAGTCAGTGGCTGAGGTGGGATTTGAACCGGGGACTTCCTGGTTACAAGCCCTTTTCTTTAACCACTGGACCACACAGCCTCCTTATTTCAAGTATTTCAAATTGCTGTAAAAATACAAGCAAAGCCTTAAAAAGGGGAAAGTTATTATGCTGCTGCTGGTAAGAACATTGATTTGAAAACCTTGGTTAGCACTCATTTAAATTGTGGTCAAAGTGTACAAAACAAAGTTAGCTTTGCTGTATCCTGTGCTGCAGCTTTCAGTTGTAATCGCACGTCATGGGAAGGGCTGTATTTTTTCATGCGAAAAAATATTTCACGGTTTAAAAATAGGTATTTCACGATTAACATAATATTTATTAAACCAGAAAAATAGCCTTGTCACATTCAACATTTTCTCGAGGTATTATAAAACAAATGTTCTTAAATATTTAAATGCTTACCTGAAAAACTGTACATTGTAGAATATTCTCTTTTTTATGTCCACGTTTTATTCTATTTTCACCATCAGTGAATTATCAAGCAAAAAATAAATACAAAATAACAGACACATGAAATGTCCCTTCTTGTACAGAGTGAACTTTAGCAGAAATATTTTCCATCTTTGATGCAGCTGGTGTCTTTTTCGTTGAAGACATTTTAAAGGAATCGTGCAGCTCTATGCAGTGTGTAGCTCTATCATTTACCGGAAGCAAACTAAACCAGCTGTCGGGTTCCTAATAGCAGTGTAACAGCTAGTGCGTCAATAAGGCACATGTTAGATGTATTAATTTAAGTCATGGGTCACGCATAAACTGTGCAATACATTTACTCAGGAGCTCTCGTCAGGATCGCAGGGTATCCAGATCACACTCCTTCCTGAATCCCTGTTCTCTTCACACAATGTGCCACTCATTTCAGTCCGAGCACCAGCATTGCTACAGGAGGGAGCAGGAAGGGGAGACACTGCGATGCTTACAAGAAAAACATCTTTCTCCTGGCAAATATTCTTGAGGATTCTAAATTTGAGCTTCCCCAGCTACAGTATAATAAACCGAGAAACACAAGTATAAGAATGTGCGTATAAATACCAAACATTTACTGATACACTTACACAGTGAAATGCAGCTGTGTGTAAACCCAATACATTTATGAGGAAGAAACTTCTAGCAAAGATTCACTTCTGCTTGTAAACTTATAGCATATGGTGCTGGCAAAGTAATTGTTGTAAATCTTAGCTAACAGTATTGCTGAATTTAGCTGGTCTCCCATTTTCCTATTTGAAAAATGCATTCTACCCCTCTCTATTTTAACCACAATCTCCACTCTCTTTCCCTAACCACCTTTACTTCCTTTGCTCTCTCTCTTCTTCCCCCTATCGACTCATTCTCCCAGCTTTCAGCAGAGTCGGCCACTATGACTCTTTGTTCTTCTCTTGACCCTTCACCCAACATCTCCCTGTCTCTCTCCTCCTGTTCCTCTTAAAACTCTCCAATGTGCTGTCCATTGCCAGCTGGAATCCTTCCTCACCAAGCACTCTCTGCTTGACCATCTTCAATCCGGGTTCATGGCTTTCTCTGGTCTCATCACCCCCTCTCTACAGGTCCTTCAATGGGAAATACAGCATGGAGAAGACTTGCAAGATACCTTCACCAATTTTATTGTTCAGAAATGTAGAAAGTATCATGGAAAATCAAATGCAAGTTTAACATAATGTGCCTCTTTCATATAGTGAAATGTGAGATCCACGAAGTGATGGCAATTAATGGAATTATTTTGTTAGCTATACTTTAACGAGGAGAACAGAGCTCCAGGGAAAACAGGTTCATTAAAAACAGAACGATGGAGGGATATGGTGAGAAAGTAGGAAGGTACATAAAGGAGAGGTTAAAGCAATAGTGCTAGCGTCGGCGAAGGCTCGACCGTGTGCTGGCTGGTCATGATGGGAGTTATACACCCCAAGATGAAGGTGAAGACACTAACAAAAGTCAAGGTCAACTTCCACAAGGTAGAGCCTTCATCGAGAAGAAACTATCACTATTAGAAAACACATTTCTCATTATTTTCTTGTTTCTTGCAGTAGATGTACCTTGCAGTTGTAATGATTCCTTGATACTTGCCCAGACTGCTTTTAAATTTGATGCTGTGACGTAGCAGCAGGCATCTGCCATCTGATATAAGCCCACTAGAGCTGAAAGCTGATTGGCTGATTGTGCTAAATGCAGGGTTTAATGCATTCACTACTACCAGTCACGAGAGTGTCACAATGTATTTCTTAAGAAGAGACGCTGTCTGATTGTCATTTTTTCTCAGTTTTCAGAAATTCTCAGTCTTCAAGCCTCTTTGAGAAGTATTCAAAGCTGCAGAATCAACAGAAAGAAATGGACAAAACCTTCTCTGCTTTACAGAAGAACTATAAGAACGTGAATGAAAGTGGGATCCTTGGTAAATAATCATATTCATATATAAGCGTTGAGGTATCAAGCATCGAGCATTTTCATATTTGCAAAATCCTGGGTGAATCTGTCTTGCATTCACTCAAATCCAATGACAAAAATGAGTGGACGAATCCGCCCAATCTGATTGAGATGAATCCAATGGGACATTATCAAGCAAAAATCATCCCATAGGAATGGGCCAGTAGGTATCTGGATCAAGCGTTTTAATGGATGTCGGACGTAGCAGCCGCTAGAGGGTGCTAAAAAGCGGTGTTGAAATAATAGCAAAATTGACTTTAATAGTAACACAGTTAGGTTTAGGGGTTGAGATTAGGTTTAAGGGTAGAGATTAGGTTAGTTGAAGACACTACGTTTAGGGGTAGGGAAGTAGATTTAGGGGTTGTTAGGCTAGAAGGTACCTACTGGCTCATTCCTATGGGATGATTTTTGCTGGAAAATGTCCCATTCAAATCTACTGATCTCAATCAGATCGGCTGACGAATCGCACTGTTACACCTTGTTCCTAAACTGATGCAGAGCTCAATATACAAAAGCAAGTCTCTGATATCAGCTGTTAAATTAGGTTTAAATATACATTCTTTTCCATAGTGATTCTTGTACAGTAGTGTGCACATTTATAAGAACACCACAAGATTTGGCATTTATATCCTTTGTACCTGCATGCAAACCTCAGGGTGTGAGAATTTCAATTTCCGCTCAGTAATCAGTCATATAGAAACAATAGGCACCCATGAGTGAAAATGTTCGTGGCTCTGTGTTCCTTTTCTCTTACTATTTTAAGTAAATTGCATGTGTGGCCTATTAAATCCATCAATTAAATTAGGCAAGTCTCACTCACGAATGCATTGCTGATCTATCATACTGTAAACAATACTAACCCCGTGAGAATAGATAGGACAGAAATGGCCTTGTTTGTAATTTTTACGTTCTCACATTTAAATCATCCTGCTTGAGCCTTATTGTCTGTAGAAGTTATTACCTTGGCTGTATATTTTCATGGTAAGAAATGGCTTAATACACGCACTTTACGGTCTAGAAATAGATATTTCACTGTATGTCACAATTAAACAATATATTTTGTAAAACAGAAAAATAGTGATGTCACATTCAAAATTGATATTTTTCTCGACAGTTATTGTACAACATATGTTACTAAATATTTAAATACTTAAATTGCGGAATATTTTGTTCTTTATATCCACCTTTTACACACATTCTGTTTTCACCATTAGTGAATTATCAAACAAAACATAAATAAAAATAACAACAGACACATGAAACATCCCTTCTTGTACCAGACAGAGCAATCTTTAGCAGAAATATTTTCCATCTTTGATGCAGCTGGTGTCTTTTTCGTTGAAGACATTGTAAAGAAATCGTGCAGCTCTATGCAGTGTGTTCAATCCTTTAATGGAAGCAAACTAAACCGGCTTCCAGCTTTCTAAATGCACTGCATTTTCTCAATAAGGGAAGCATTTGCTGTACTTATTTATTATAAATTTAGACTGAACAATTATTATTATTATTATTTATTTATTTTCCCCCAATTTGGAATGTCCAATTATGTTTTTTCTGCTCACCGCAGCGAGTCCCCACACAGCACAGACATTCTGTGGGCGTCCTTCGATCTCACAAGCCTAAAGCCAGAATCGTTTATACGCTGAGCAATCCAGAGCAGAGGTGGGCGGGCTACCGATCCAGAGAACAGAGTTCCACCATGCCTCTTATCCACTCTGAATGTGCTCGATGTCTGGCCAGTAGGGTTCGCTGCTGCGCGATGAGGAGAAGCAATCCCTGCCGGTTTGCCATCCCCCATTCCTCACCCCGGGATCGTCGGAGCCAATGTGACTCCACCCTCCGGGTCCCCAGCAAAGTTCAGCCTCTTTGCACAGCCTGGACGCGAACTGGCACCGTCCAAGCTGTATTTATTTCTAACCAGTAAAAAAATTGGTCTATTTCCACTATTCATTCAGAAATGGGAATTTTCACGGGGAACTACATATTACACAAGAATGGGTGCATTTTATAGAATTCATGAAATCTGTGATAACTGTGAAAAAAATACAGCCTTAATGATTTACTAGTGTTAGGAGCATGATGTTAAAAGAGAACTGACCTCAATTGTTTTGGTACGGGCAGCTTGCAGGTGTTAGGGTTGTAGAATGAGTTGGCTGTAATGCTTCTATTCTTTACGCTCCAGTAAGTTTCCATGCACTTACAGTTGTTGATTGACAATTCTGTTTTTTTCCTTTTCTAGTGTGGAAATGGATTAGGAGCGCTTCAGGTACTATATTTTTAATTACAACTAACTGGAGAAATGCTAAAAATAAATAGTTCAACTGGTCTCTGTTTTGCAAACTATGTATACATTATTGGGCCCTACTCACAAAATGTTAAGCCGTGTTTCCACATGCTTGCTTCAGCAAACAAGTTTCAGGTGAGGTCCAGCGTGGTTTCACACCTAGCTGTAATACAGAACAGCCAGTCCTTCCTAACTGATATAGTAACATGTATGCCAGGAACATGCATCCCTGTCACATTGTAGAGCTATCAGGATGTAGAGCTATCAGGATGTATATCAACAGTAAGTAGAGAATAGTAGAGAATAAGAATTAGCAATGAAATGTTTCATCACAATTTGATAAGCAAGTCTCCAGATTTATGTAAAAAGTATGACATGCAGACATGTGACATGTATGACATGTATGTATGTATGTATGTATGGACAGACTGGCTCCCCACTATATCCCCAGAAACTGATACTCAATAGCTTATGCTAAATAATTTAATAACATATTTTAGTGCAATTGGATACCTGGTATATATGGGAGAATATGAAGTGTGACATCCGTGACGTATGCCTCCACTATAACCCTTGCAAGGGGCTCATCCCCAGCAAGGGATAATAATACCACCATATACAGTTTGTATTAGTAGACTGATATGAGAATTATAGTCTCCTCTCCTCTCTCTCATTCCTTTACAGTTGATGTGACTCTGGATGTTGATACAGCAAACCCATGGCTCATTCTATCTGAGGACAGGAAAGAAGTAAAAGATGGAAACACACGACATGATCTCCCTGACAGTCCAAAGAGATTTGATCGTGTTGTCAGTGTCCTGGGCAAGCAGGGCTTCACCTCAGGGAGACACTACTGGCAAGTGGAGGTGGGGGAGAAGACTCAGTGGACTTTAGGAGTGGCCAAAGAATCCATCAACAGGACAGGGTTGATTATAGTGAGCCCTGAGAACGGTTACTGGACTGTGCGGCTTAGAATTTCAAGTGGGTTCAGAGCTCTTACGCACACCCCAACTCCTCTCCCTCCGAGTTTGAAGCCTCGGAAACTGGGGGTGTATCTGGATTATGAGGAAGGGCAGGTGTCATTTTACAATGTGGAGACCAGATCTCACATCTTCACTTTCAATGACACCTTCACTGAGAAAATCTACCCATTTTTCAGTCCGGGTCTCTTTGAGCAGAAAAATGAAGCCCCATTGATCATCTTTCCTGTCAGTGATCGAGACTGAATACGGTTCCTTGGAATAATGATGTTTTGAGTGTTTAACTGATTTCAATGCAATCCAAAGGTTTTTTAAATTCTTCCCATATTCATAAAATTAATAAAGTATTCATAAAAGACTGATCGTACTTTTCCATGTTTAAAATGTCACAAGAAACACACTTTTGTTGCCCATGTCACAATATTGTTTTTTTTAATTTATTCCCATGAGTTTAGATTTTTTATTTTATTCACACATCATTGGTAATTAAACCAGTAATTAATTTTATTCTTTTACTCAGGAACATTTTCCAGGAGAAAGAGATTTTTATTTTATTTTAAATATCGTAGTGTATCCCTTTCATGCTTCCGTATGCATCTATGTTGGTGCTCTGGTTGAAATGAGTGGCTTCTTATGGGAAAGAAAGCCAGCAATGTTGCAGGAGGGAGTGTGATTTGGATACACTGCGATCCATATATATAATATCAAGCTCACACGGTGGCGGTATATATAACCACTGTGTTCTATAATAAAGTCCGCTCAAAGTTAAAAAAAAATGTCCAAAAAGAAGAAAAAGTTCAAATGCAGCGAGCTTTAAGAATACGAAAGGAAAAAAAATTCTCAATAAATAAATAAATAAATAAAAAGCAAAACAGAATGGCCATTCAGAAAAATGATAATCCAACAGCAAACAAAAAAGAAAGGGCCAAACAAAACAGGTACCGCATTTATATAGCAGCACAAAGCTGATCAAGGAAAAACAAAAGTATAAAACAAAGCACGGCTAGCGAAACGAAAAGAAAAGAAAAATACTCAAGTAAACTAACTTAAGAGCTCGAGTGGTGCATCCAGTAAAAGCACTTGCGTAGAGTGCAGGATGCTGTCATGCGAGTTCGAGTCCAGGCTAGTCCTTTGCCGACCATGGACGGAGCTCCCAGGGGCGGTGCACAATTGGCGGCGCCACCCGGAGGGAGGGAGGGAGGTTTAGGTTGGGCAGCAGTGTGCAGTAGTGGTTAAGGCTCTGGACTCTTGACCGGAGGGTCGTGGGTTCAATCCCCGGTGAGGACACTGCTGCTGTACCCTTGAGCAAGGTACTTTACCTAGATTGCTCCAGTAAAAACCCAACTGTATAAATGGGTAATTGTATGTAAAAATAATGTGATATCTTGTAACAATTGCAAGTCGCCCTGGATAAGGGCGTCAGCTAATAAATTAATAATAATAATAATTAGGTCAGTCAGGGTGTCCTTGGCTCACCGCACACCAGTGACCTGCGGGCTTGCCTTTAAGCTGCCCGAGAGCTGCATTGTCCTCCGACGCTGTAGCTCTTGGGTGAGTCCGCAGTGTGAAAAAAGCGGTCGGCTGACGGCACACGCTTCGGAGGACAGCGTGTGTTCATCTTCGCCCTGCCGAGTAAGCGCAGGGGTGGTAGTGGTGAGCTGAGCATAATAAAATAATTGGCCATTCCAAATTGGGAGAAAATAATACAAAATAATTGGCAATGACTAAATTTACAAAAAAAAGAAGAGCTGTGCAAAGCTTACAGTATCTATATAAGACATATTACAAATCCGACCACAGAAAAACGACGTCTTAAAACAAGAAGACATGCATATATCGAAAAGCACAAGCTAACAAAACAAAATAGAAAGTTAACAAAAAAAAAGAAACAGCACGTCCTGACTGCACCTCAGCAAGGTAAAAACAATCCTCTTCATGAGCTACAAACTCCCTTTTAAATCTTACCGGCTATCCTCAACAGGAAGGAAAGAATCTGCCCCAAACTATGGCAAGCCAAAAGGGACAACAACGCTAAAAGCGTAGCAGTAAATATCAAGGCAAGTATAGGCAAAGCAATAACATTAACAATGAACTACTGTACTGCTAAACAGATTCATTTAGAAAAAGTTAACTAACATATATATTAGTTAAAAAAACTTTTTATTTTCAATAGAAATATTTGAGAATAATTGTAGAATATAGAACATAGAATATAGGCTGGCCAGGCAGTCAGTAATTCACTTAAGAATGACACAGTATTGTGCTTCTTACAGCACATCCTACAGCAGACCCACGTGTGTGTTGTTTTATTTATTTTCTCACATTTTGACCACTTTTTAAAATTTTTAAAAAGCCTCAAGATGGCTTCACATGTACCTGCATGGACTTCTCAGAACTACATTTCCCATCATCCTCCTGCTCACTGGTAAATCCAACTCAGTTACATATTACAATTTAAAAGTTTAAAAAAGTGGTCAAAATGTAAAAAAAGAATTATTAAACCAACACACACCTTACATAAACAGTTGTAGCAACACATGGAAACATGTAACACAATAGAATAAAAAGGTCCTTATATATCCTTTAAATCACTTGTGCTATATAGCCCAACTTATACCCTGTGCACCAATACACACACACACACACACCAGCAATAACACACCACATAAAACATGAAACACAAACTGTGCACAGGAGCGGGGCACCCCACCACGACATGTAAGGTGTAATAATATGACTTTGCAAACTGTGGAGGAGTCCTTGTGTGTTCATAGTGCAAACAGTGTTGTAATTGACAGACGTCTACACTTGGATGGCTGAAGTGTGCAATTGAAGAATGCAACAGACGGCTTACAGTCCTGCAACGTGGTGCCACTGTGTGCACAGCAGCGCATTCACCTTTTCAAATGTAAAGAAACCGGACTGATGGAGGGTTTGTGCTGCTGAATTACACTTAGCACAATACAAGTGTTAACAACAAAATAAATGTAAGAAGCACCTAATTTACAAACTAAGGATCGTCGTTAAAAAGATGTAATCCTCTAGCATTGATTCAGTTGAACAGAAATGGTTGCTACATATCTACTGCCTTTGATCCCAGGCAGCTGACAAAAAAACAAATGAGAAACAAACTATTGCAGGAAATGTCTGACAAAAGGCATACAGTAACCCATTTTTATACCATGCGTCGGTAAGAAATCTCACTGTGTGATTCAATGTTGGAGTGGCAGTGGGTCGGGTGGTGTTTCTATTTTTCCTATCTCTGGCATTTACTGCACAGTGAAAGAAGAAAATAAACTCAAACATACTATTACACTACCAGAAAGATCAGCTCAGGGATTACACACATGAGACAGGAACAGAAACCATGGGAAGCAAAAGAGGAAGCCCAAACACAATTCTATAACTATTACCAGTGCTGGGAAGGAGCTCACACCAAGTCAAATCTTACACGTCTCATAAACCAGGAAAAAGCAACTTCACCAAAGAATACTTTTACAAGCAACAGCCTGAGCAAACCGATAGAAATATCTCTGTAAAATGTACATTATCCCTGAGAAGTAGTAAGTTACTGTAACTAGCTGCAATTTATTTAAGTAACTTGTAGCTTTAATCAATGACTTTCTAAATGTAACTTCCCCAACACTGCCTATACTGCAATAGAGGAAGCAGCAGCTGTCTGCTTAATGAAAGTAAAGACTTATTCAATATGTAAAGATTTCTGTAGCCCAGAGTAAAAGCTTCAATACTTCTCAGGCTGGAACTTACAGCAATAATATGTCACCCAATCACCCGGTGAACTCAAAACAACACGACAGTAAAGACCGCAAGATAAGATATGCTACGTCATCCTGCTTTGTACAAACAGCTGCTGCAAGAACAGGAAACAGGAAACCCTGTGCTTTCAATCCGAAAGAAACTTAACAAACCCTCCAAGATTATGCTGAAGTACAGGAGGTAAGCCCGTTAGTGTTATAATAATGATATTTTTGAGTGTTTAATATTGAGACTTGTTCAAATAATGACTGATAGTGGATTTCCTGTAACAGCGCTAACCTCAACGTTGGTTCAGCCCTATCTGCTGTGTCTGTCATAAATAACTGTTTAAATAAGTAAAGGTTACCGTTTTCGGGTAAAACTGATTTTCACCGATACTACCTGTCGAGGTCCCACTTCAGGTCAACTCCGTTTATTTTAAAAACGACAGGAAGAATTTCAGCTTTTTTTTTAAATTAAGAATGCACGCGAGGCTGATTTCAATTGATGAAAATTGAGTTTTGATTGGATTTGAAGTCATTAGATTGGATGTTCCTGTTTTAAGTCTGATGTACAAAGTTAGTTTGTGATTTACAAGGTTTAAGGAGATGGGAAACAGCCATCCTTAATCTTTTAAGGTCTAGCAAGTGTGTGTGTGTGTCTGTGTCTGTCTGTCTGTCTGTCTGTCTGTGTGTGTGTGTGTGTGTGTGTGTGTGTGTGTGTGTGTGTGTGTGTGTGTATAGTCTTTAAGAACAGCCTGCAGAGACAGGTACCTACTGTACACAAGAGGTGTGTTCTGGCAGTTATTTGGAAATAATGAAACATGGAAATGCATTGTTGCAGGGCCAGAGCTAGCTCAAGTGGTGCACTAACAGAGATGATACAAAATAATACAGTCATTTTAATTCTCTTTGCCAGAGCGAAATATAGACACAAAATATGATCTATGCTTTGTGGTATAGAATTGTTCAAATTATTTCTCCCCTGTTTGTGAAAATGGACACATCCTTTGAAGTTTTTCTGCATTTGCTTTTGGTTTCTGTTTTTCTAATAAAGTGAACTTTTTTGGTTTATGGGAATCTCTCTTTTTTAACTTCATTATTAAAAAAAAAGAAAAAAAAAGATTTGTTAGGATTTATTAATCTATTTCTGCATATTCTAAATGTGATAGCAGTGCCTCGGAGTTCAGAGGAAATCACATTGTGCTACAGCAAGCAACTCAGCCCGTCAATCACAAATCAATTCTTTTGTCAGCGACGATGCTGCACTGATTCTGGTCCAGTAATAACACATTATTTTACAGCGCCAGTCCTATCAGTGCACTGGTGCTGTAGATGTAAAGGGTTAGCTCCAGTAATAACACATTATTTTACAGTGCCAGTCCTATCAGTGCACTGGTGCTGTAGATGTAAAGGGTTGGCTCCAGTAATAACACATTATTTTACAGTGCCAGTCCTATCAGTGCACTGGTGCTGTAGATGTAAAGGGTTAGCTCCAGTAATAACACATTATTTTACAGCGCCAGTCCTATCAGTGCACTGGTGCTGTAGATGTAAAGGGTTAGCTCCAGTAATAACACATTATTTTACAGTGCCAGTCCTATCAGTGCACTGGTGCTGTAGATGTAAAGGGTTAGCTCCAGTAATAACACATTATTTTACAGCGCCAGTCCTATCAGTGCACTGGTGCTGTAGATGTAAAGGGTTAGCTCCAGTAATTTCACATTTTGTTCCCTGTTTTTCCCATTGCTATGGTATATACTGTAGATTACCGTGGTTTGCATGTCTTTTTAACTCTTTATAGCCCAGTGGCAACTACAGTTGCCAGTCAGATGTTTCTTTTCTTTCTTAGTGGAGACATGTGTTGGTGCACAATGCCAGTTCCATGACTACCGAGACCTTTTCTATCTCTGTGAACGGCAAGGTCTGTGGGAGACAAACACCACACTGTATATTGGCCAGAGATGTGATGCTGCACTCCACGGCGTGTGAGGCTGTCCTGACTGCCCATTGGGAACTGCTAGCCTCAAAATCTGTGATCGCACAAAAGGAAAAAAAAATAATTACATTTGATTTCCAACATGTTTACAGTAAAGAATTTGTCATTTCAATTACTATGGTTAAAATGCTTTAACATACTGCTCAGAGTTTTACAATGCTTACCAATGTGCTGTATCACACTTTGCTGTGCTTCTACTATGGGAAACGTTTATGAGGGTGGTGTACAGCAACGGACAGTGCTCCATCATTGCTGGTGTGCGCATTGGGGTTAAGTTTCTAAACCTATGATTGGTCATTTTTATAAAGGTTTACTGTCATAAACAGAAGTAGGTGAATCAAAGCTCTGGGAGGGATTCCTGTGTATGAAAGCTCAGTAATGGATGGTAGCAGGACGATGCCTGAAGTATACTTGACTTCCCTATGCAGTGCCTGTCTACACTCTGCTTACATTACACTATGGTACAGCTGAAATGTGCTTCCTTTTTCAGATCGCACAAGAACTAAGATGTCCTCAGAAAGATGTAAGACTGGTAGGTGCTTGCCACTATGCCACTTTTACACATTTCAACCAAAGAACTAGTTAACAATTTGTAACCAGGTTCCTTCTATCAGATAAGAAACCAAAGTACAATGGGCAGCGTACACCTTTGTGGAGGAACAATGATGAAGCTGGTAGTTCCCATCCCTGATAGCTATTGGAAGACTGTGTGCTGATGATGTGTTAGGAAATGTGGGTGATCCCTTCATCGACTGTGGCTGGGAGTTCCCAGGGGGGGCACACAATTGGCCGGGCGCCGGTGGGATTGAGCGGGTTGAAGTCGGCTGGGCGATCATTGCCTCACTGTGCACCAGTGACTCCTGTGGCTGGCTGGGTGCCTGTGGGCTGGCAGTGCTGTCATTCAGACCTGTGTTAGTCCTCTGATGAGACAGGTCTAGTGGCTTCACTGTGGGCTTGCAGTAAAAAAGCAGACGGCTTGACAGCACACGTTTCGGAGGACGCGAGTGCTCATCTTCGTCTCTCTGAGTTGGTGCGGGGTTGCAGCGGTGAGCCAGGTTGAATAATAATTGGCTATTCCAAATTGGGTATAAAAAATGGGGGTAAATTTATAATACTAATAATAATAATAATAATAATAATAATAATAGTAGAACTAAAATGTATTGTTATTATTATTTAGTAACAATAGTATTTAAAGGTTTGTTATTATAAGTAGTGATAGTAGTATACTAGTATTAAAAGGTATTTTATTTTTGTTATTAGTAATAGTCGTAGCAGTATTAAAAGGTATGTTATTTTTTGTTTTAATATATTAACCCTTCTCTCTCCCTTCTCCTCTGACTGTCTCCCTCCCTCTCCCTCTTCATCCTCCTCTCTCATTCCCCTCTCCCACTCCCTCACTCCTCCCTCCCTCCCTTACCCATACCCTAACCCTCTCCCACTTCCCCTTTATCCCTAACCCACCATCTTCCCTCTTCATAACCCCTCCCTCCCTCTGCCAATCTCTCCCTCTCCTCATTCCCTTCCTCTCCCCTCACCCTTTCTCTCCCCTCACCCTCTGCCTTCCCCCTCCCTCCCCTCTCTCCCCCTCCTTCACTAAACTCTCCCTCTCCCCCATTACAGGAATGCATTTTGTTGACCAGCACCGTGAGTTGCTGATTCAGCGAGTATCCAGCGTAGCACCAATTCTCGACTCCCTGCTCACCCGGACGTTGCTCAGTAACGAGCAATATGATGGGATTTTAGCAGAAAAGACTCCGGCTGCACAAATGAGAATGTTATACAAGTTCACCCGGGCGTGGGGGAATCCCCAGAAGGACGTCTTTATGGAAATCCTGAGAGAGAATCAGCCACACCTGAGTGTTCTTCACACTTGCAGTGAGTGGATTCTCTGATTCTGATTCTCTCTCTCTCTCTCTCTCTCTCTCATCTGTTGTCTTCCTCCATCACTGTTCATTGATTCTGTAGTAGGTCACAAGAGCTATTAAACAGTTATACATATGTTCCTGCCAGTGTATGTAAACTATAAGAAGTGACAGCCTATTAAAAAGCATTGTTAGTACTTGTATACTTGTATATCTGAGTATTTCTAACTGTTCCTCTTTTTTTCAGATCCCAGTGAGGGTGAGGTGAAAAATAAAATTCAGACAGGTAGGTGGCTTCTCAAATGCCTAAACACCCCAGCATCCCAGAATGTAGTTTCTTAGTTAGCTGTCAGATTATTTGTTTATTAATCTCTTTAGACACATTCTTGATTATTTACTCTCTTTATTTTGTTTTTAAATATCGGGATGTTTTTAAAGAGTTTCTGTTTCTTTCTTCAGACATGTGTATATTTCATTTTATTTTTAAATTATGCATTGTGATTTACATTTCTGCAGATTATAAAGAAAATACTGCAAACAGATATAAAAAACAAAGACTGCAACTCCCTTCCAGGAGAAAGGGTGGATTTAAGAAACCGCTACACAAGACTGCAAATGCTGAACAAACATTGTCAGGAAAAGGAAAAGGAACTTCAACTGAAATCAAGAGGAGAGAAATACATGGAGCAGATGAAGAGACATAAAGATGAAGCCACATGCATTGAAATTCAAGATTTGTTTGCTCCACACAAGAAAGATGAAGAAGAACCAGCGACTGTTGTCCTGCATGGACCAGCCGGGATTGGAAAGACATTCACAGTCAACAAAATTATGATGGACTGGGCTTCAAACAACCTCTTCGATGGCAGATTTGAGTATGTTTTCCATCTGAACTGTCGAGATCTCAACACATGCACAGATGACGTTAGCTTGGTTGATTTGATTTTGAACAGTGCTGAAGAGTTGCAGCCGGATATTGAAAAGATACTGGCCCGCCCAGAAAAACTTCTGTTCATTATTGATGGTTTTGATGAACTGAAGTTCTCTCTGGATCAAGTAAATGTTGGTGTAGCCAGAGACTGGAATACAAAACATCCAGTTGAAATCACATTATGTCGTTTGCTTAAGAAGAAAATTCTTTCCAAGTCTAAACTGTTAATCACAACAAGAGCAACAGCTTTAGAGAATCTTGGCAGGATTGTGGATGTTGAGCGCTGTGTAGAAATACTTGGTTTTTCAGAAGGAGAAATAAAGGAATATGTTTCAAAATTTTATCAAAACGAGCAGCAAGCTTCAGTCGTTTTTAACTACATTGCAGAAAATGAAGCAGTGTTTTCAATGTGCTTTGTTCCAGTTGTTTGTTGGATCGTTTGTTCAGTGATGAAAGATCACCTAAGTCATGAAGAAAGCCTTGCAAAGAAATTGAAAACAACCACCCAGATTTTTGCTCATTTTGTAAAACAATTATTGAAACACCATGGCGCTAGTGAAGACTCACAAATTCTTCAGAAAGTTGGTTTATTGGCATTACAGGGAGTTATCAAAAAGCAAGTGCTATTTGAGAAACAGGATCTGGTCGAGCTATCTTTAGATCCAGATCAGTGTAGATCTACTTTTTTCAGTGAAGTCATTTTTAAGCAGGAGCTGGATAAGAAGTCCATGTACCATTTCTTCCATTTAAGCATTCAAGAGTTATTTGCTGCCTTCTTTTGTGTTACAAGCAAAGATGACAAAGTTGTAGAAAACATGTTGAATGAGTCAATGACTACAGAGAGTGATCACCTTGTACATGTTATTCGCTTTCTGTTTGGACTGTCGAACGTGAAAACTCTAAAAATAATTCAAGACAACTTCACTGAGCCTTCATCTGCCCTGAGAACACAGTTAGAAAAATGGATTCCGCAAGCTGTGTGTTCTTACAAGGATAAGCCCCGTTATTTTGTTGAACTGTTGAACTGCTTTTATGAGACCCAGGATGAGGAGTTTGTTAAATGTGCAATGAAAAACATCAACACAGTTAACACGATATCCTGCCATTTAAGTAAAAGTGCTTGCCTTGCGATTAGGTACTGTATTGAACAGAGAGATCAGGTGGATAAGCTAGATGCATCTGGATGCCATTTGGGAGAAGAAGAAATGAAGGTCCTTTTAGGAGTGCTTCCTAAATGTCAGTATATATTGTAAGTATTGAAATATGCAGATACAGTATTATTACCTTTTGGAGGTGTGACTTTAAAATGTTAAGTACAAGTGAATACAAAAATAGATTTTAGTTTGTTGCTCAGAAACTTTCTTTACCCTCTATTTGTTCACACTTTCTGCACAGCTGTAGCAAATCCAATACTTTTTGTGAACCTTTTCTTTCATACCAGCAAAACCTTCAACCTTGTTAAACATTTCTAATGACCAGTATGTCACATAGAATGTTTTTTTTATATCTACGGTATGATACAAGATTAGTATGTTTTGTAATTCCTGTGCCTTTTGCTGAACACTACAGGTTAGATGCTGAGGACCTGACAACAAACACAACACTGGAAATCTGTGAAATCCTGTCTGAACATTGCCTTTCAGACTACATTATCCTGTCGATAGAAGAGTCATCAGGAAGAATGAGTTTATTCTTGCGAATAAGGGAAGAATGCACATTCTCCAGGTAGAAACATGTTTTGTCCTTTATTACAAAACTTTTTAAAAAGGTTGTATGTACTATACGTCTGCATTGATAGCAAATAAACAGAAATATCCAGTATTCTGTGGCTTCAATATCAATGTACTTATTTTTGTTATTTTACATATGGACACTGTTTATAGATTTCTAAAATAATATTAGGTATTTTGATCCAGCTGCTTGCCAACCAGTATAAATTTAAACTGATTAAGCCGATGTAGATTTCAGTTTTTTCAGTGCTACAAGAGTGGCTGTTTCATTACTGGGACACAAAGTGCTTGATTTTGAAGCTGTGTGAAGTGCAAAGTTCTTTACTGTAGTGTGGAATTGCTCGATCCCCTTTGAGTTGTGATTTTGCATTACTTTTATTTTCCTGAAAAATGCTCTTCTTATAGTTTCTGTGGCAATGGATCAGAATCTTTGGACATCTGCTTCAAGATTATCCCAAAATATAAATTCAAATGGATAGACCTAAACTTTAATGATTTCAAACTTGGAGAAGAATCAACAAAGCACCTAACTGAAACACTGAAGCATTCAATGTACAATCTAAGGTATGTGAAAGTTTTATTTTATTTTGTCTAATATCTTTATGTATATATTTTTTATTAGGAATTGACAGGAATGTGAACTATAAATAATTGTATCTACATGTGTATTAATATTGCACATATATAGCTTTTTGGTATTGGCACTAAATTATTGCATACTGTGTTTTAGTAAGATTGAATTTGTAAATCGCAAATCCGTGCCACATGGGCTGTCTGAAAATAGTTGGCTATATTGTATAGCAGCAATGTATTTATGTGCAAATAGATAAGATCAAGAAAAATCCAATAGAAGAAAGTCTTTGTCCTGTAAGATTTAACTTCCAGTAGATGCAGTGGTAAAATCATTGTGTAAAGATTCAGTTGCAGCTGTTGCAATAGTCACAAACCAGTTTCAAACGAGTCGGAAGTCTAGACATGCGCAATGCTGTTAGCGACTTTTTATAGAATGCTTTGCGGAAGCCAGGGGCGTCGCTGGACACCGGTCCACGGGACCCGTGCCCTGGATGTCTTTTACAGTGCCCCGAATCAATTTCAAGAGCCCTTGAAAACCAGAATTCAAAATGGATTTCCACATTTTAATATAATATCAAAGGCATTTGAATCCACAGAGAGAGTTGTTCACGCTGAATCACTAATCAGTAGTTACAGTAAATTCAAGCTTTATTTTCAATTACGTGCCTCTATTACAAGTCTCAAGAATAGGCAGTGCCAGAATCGGACCCAAGCCGAATTCTCTTAAATTCTAGAAAAAATGGAGCATTCCATTTCACGCTGAGGTTGTTCACTTTTTCATGACTCACACTGCCACAGAATCCAGTTCGATATATACACAGCTACCACAAGTGTTCTCGGTATGTGACACATGTAGTTTATATTTAAAATACAATCGAAAAGAAAATAACATTCAAATTCCTTTTATGTTGCTTCTATGGTAATAAACATAGGCCCAGCCCTACCTCTTTTTTTCATAATTGACTCATCCGCGTAGGCGCGTACAGCATAGTTCAGCTGAGAGTGCGATTTAGGTCGAGTAAGGAGTGTAGTCATGTTAAGAAATATTACATTTAAAAATACAAAACAGTAAAAGAGAGAGATTATCAGTCAGATGAGGTAGGTGAAAAGTAGTTATGTTTAAAGTTGATAATTAAGAAGAGCTATAAAGTTTTTTTTTAAACTGAATCGCTATCAAAAGTTGACAATTGTGGGGAAAAGACAAATTTATCTTCAATCAAAATGTTTTGCATGCAATTTTCCTTTTCCGTAGGGAGTGGATATCAGACAGTTTTTTAAAGGAGGAGAGGCAATACAGGGTGAGCAAACAGGGCACGTAGAGCAGCTTAACCAGACTGAAGTGTCAGGTGCAGAGGAAGGCTCCAATAAGGAAATAGGAACATCAAGTGTCAGGCCTGTGGATTTAAGTAAAAGCTGTGAGGTTTCTGATTTAGGAGACATCGAACATGGTCTCATGCAGCCGAAGTTATCTCAATGTCCTCAGCAAAAATTTGGGTCGAAAAACGCTCCTTTCAGTACCATTGGTTTGAAAACCATAAGTGGGTAGAATGCTCTGTAAAAAAAAATGCTGCTTTTGTTTTGCATGCAAACATTTCGGGTCAAAACACAGCAGATGTAATAGATGCATTGTTTAACCATGGCTTTAACAACTGGAAAAGAGCTCTCGATTATTTTAGAGCATGAAAAGGCAGCAGTGCACAAGGCCAGCCTTTAGAGATAGTAAGGTGCATGGCGATGTAGAGCAGCAGTTACAAGCGGCAAATGAAAATGAAATCAGAGAAAGAAACGAGTATCTCCGACGCATCGTTGGTATCACACTATTTCTCAGAAAACAAGGAATACCATATAGAGGTTGTGATGAAACAGAACGTAGCCAAAGTAGAGGACATTTTGTGGAGTGCTTCAACTTACTGACAAAATGACCCCTTTCTTCAAAATTAAAAAGCGCCATCCAAAACTAGCTCTTTCCCCTTTGTCTCGGAATGAGATTATTCAGTGCTGTTCAGGACAAGTAACATCCAGCATAGTCAATGAATTGAAGACATCAGGAATGTATGTGATTATGGCAGATGAAGCCAGGGACACACATAAGAAGCAGTTAGCACTCTGAGGACGATATGGGATTTAAAACCATATAATGCAGAAGCAATCACCGAATCGGTAGAGCACAGCCTAATAATTAACGGATTAGATGATCTTCAATGTATGGCACAGACATATGATGGTGCATCTGTTATGAGTGGAGCAAGCGGTGGTGCTCAAGCTAAGTTTCAGAAATACCACCCAGAAGCAGTCTATGTCCATTGTTGTGCACGTGAACTCAACCTGGTGTTATGCCGCACTTGTAAAGCAATCAAAGAAGCTACTGAGTAGTATATTAGAAAACATGTACACCTTATTTAATGTTTCCCTAATAAATCACAGAAGTTTCGCTGATGTTCAAGCTCAACGTGGATTAAAGCAGAGTGAACTGGTACATCTCTCGGGTACTTGTTGGTCTTGCCAGGTACGTTCTGTGAATGCACGGATAACAAACTTTCCAGCCATCCTCCAATATTCGGTCTACAACTGCTGTTGGTCTGTTAGCAGAACTGCGGAAATTGTCTTTTTATGTTCCATTCTCTTCTTGGCACAACAGAAGGCTTTCATAAGCTGCTCCAAAAGGAAAACCTTGATCTGGCCCAAGCAATAGATTTTAAAGAAGCAGTATACAGCACTTTGAAGAACATGAGAACAAACAAAAAGGCAAAAGAACTATTTGATAATGCCAGGGCTTTGTGTACCAACAACGATACTGGCATTCAGGAAACATCTCTGCAAAGCAGAACATTATTTTATCCCTGTTTAGACCGGATGCTTGCTGAACTTGACCAGCGGTTCTCTAGCATCAAAGCAGAGCTAATGATGGGCATTCAGGCGTGCAATCCACTCTCACAAAACTTTCTCTCGGCAGTAGACTTAACTGCACTTAGAAAACACAACCAAATAGAACTGTAAAATGTATAAATGGGTAATTGTATGTAAAAATAATGTAATTGTATGTAAAAATAATGTCATATCTTGTAACAATTGTAAGTCAGCCCTGGATAAGGGCGCCTGCTAAGAAATAAATAATAATAATAAACAAGAGGAAATACTTGTTGCTAAAAATTACTTGGCTCATAAGCAAGAGAATGGTGAGAATCTCGACATGAAAAGTGTTGTGGCAATGTGCCCCGCCCCTGTGTGTATTTTTGTGTTTGTATGTAGTGTGTAAATGTTGGTTCAGGGGATATAATGTGGATAATGAGCACGAGTGTTTAAAATTATTATTATTATTATTTATTTCTTAGCAGACACCCTTATCCAGGGCGACTTACAATTGTTACAAGATATCACATTATTTTTTACATACAATTACATTATTTTTACATACAATTACCCATTTATACAGTTGGGTTTTTACTGGAGCAATCTAGGTAAACGACCTTGCTCAAGGGTACAGCAGCAGTGTCCCCCACCTGGGATTGAACCCACGACCCTCCGGTCCAGAGCCCTAAACACTACTCCACATGGGGATTGCACTTCACGTGCATTTAAAGTATTTCATATGTGAGCACGGGTTTGCACAAATTAGTTCACGTGTTGGGATTCAAGTGAATAATTAATTAGTAATTGAATCCCGGCACAACTGTATATATAGATGAACAAAGCACTCACTCGGTGTTGTGTGTTCGGGAAGTGGGGAACGGGTGAGAGAGAGAGAGAGAGAGAGAGAGAGAGAGAGAGAGAGAGAGAGAGAGAGAGAGAGAGAGAGAGAGAGAGAGAGAGAGAGAGAGAGAGAGAGAGAGAGAGAGAGAGAGAGAGAGAGAGGACAATTAGTTAAAAAAAATATAAACAAATGCTACTTGTGTGAGAGGGCTCGCATGATACTTGTTTGGTTCGTCCACTTTGCTGTTTGTTCTATTTACTTTGGCCAACGTGCCATTTTGTTTGTTCAGTCAGTGTTTTCTGTTTTGTTCAACCTTTTATTTACAATAAACCGACGCAAGCAAGTGCATTTACCATTTCATCCATCCTGTCTGTTTTGTTCATTTCCTGGTTCTGACGTCACCACTCAGCCAGACTGTCACATATGGTGTCCCATGGGATAAACAACACCTCTAGAAGCCGGACCAGGAAAGCAAAGTGCGTTTTTGGAAAATAAATAAATAAATAAATAAATAAATAAATAAATAAGGAAATGGAAGGCTGCCGGGACCTGGAGGACCTCCTCTGGTCCTCGAGGACCAAGGCTGGTGCCTTGCCTGCGGAGTCTATGGATACACAGTGGCGATCTGCCCCTTCCAAGGTGAGGAGGAGGAACCGCCCAGGAGAGGAAGGTAGGGAGAAGGAGCAGGAAGAGGGGAGAGGAAAGCTGCAATAGCAGGAGGATGTCGGGATGATGGCTGGGAGGATGAGGATCTCAGTCGTCCCACATCTGAGTGGGAGGAGCCTGAGCATCCAGCACCCAGACGGGGACTGCAAGCGCCCAGCACCCAGACGGGGGACTGTGAGCGCCCAACGCCCAGACGGGGGACCTCGAATCCAAAGCCACAGATGCAGATGTCCCCACCTCCACCAGCAGAGGAAAAATGTCTGCTGTCCCCATCTCCACCAGCAGAGGAAGAATGCCTGCTGCTTTCGCCTTCAGAGCCGCACCCGTCCCTTGCCAGTGAGGGAGAGCCGCACCAGTCCCCTGCAACAGGAGACTACACGCTGCTCCCACCTTCGCCGCCAGGAGACTACACGCTGCTCCCACCTTCGTCGCCAGGAGACTACGCTGCTGCTCCCACCTTCATCGCCAGGAGACTACACGCTGCTCCCACCTTCGCCACCAGGAGACTACACGCTGCTCCCACCTTCGTTGCCAGGAGACTACATGCTGCTCCCACCTTCATCACCAGGAGACTACACGCTGCTCCCACCTTCATCACCAGGAGACTACACGCTGCTCCCACCTTCGTCGCCAGGAGACTACATGCTGCTCCCCACCTTCATCACCAGGAGACTACACGCTGCTCCCACCTTCGTCGCCAGGAGACTACACGCTGCTCCCACCTTCATCACCAGGAGACTACACGCTGCTCCCACCTTCATCACCAGGAGACTACACGCTGCTCCCACCTTCGTCGCCAGGAGACTACATGCTGCTCCCACCTTCATCACCAGGAGACTACACGCTGCTCCCACCTTCATCACCAGGAGACTACACGCTGCTCCCACCTCCACCGCTTCCACCACCAGGAGGAGAGCATCAGGAGCTGCCTCTGCCTCCGCCACCTCCACCGGGCAGGAGCAGAGCAGTGGGAGCTGCCTCTGCCTCCACCACCTCCACCAGCAGAGGGTGAATACCTGCTGGTTCCGCCTCCACCAATTTTGAGGACTGCTTGCCGCTCCCACCTCCACCACCAGAGGAGCTGGAGCTGCAGCTGAGTTTGCCACCGCCCGGGATGCCTTCACATCACCGCCTGGGATGCCTGCCTCGCTTCAGCCCAAGAATGCCTGCTCCGCATCGCCTGGGTTGCCTGCTGCCCGCGACGCCTGGGGTTGCCTGCTGCCCGCATCGCCTGGGGTCGTCGGCTCTGCTTCGCCAGGGGTTGCCGCCAGCTCTGGGATGTGCTGGGGCTGCAGGAGCCAGCCCGGAAGTCATTAAAGGCTCTGCTGCCAGTCAGCTAGGGAGCCGCTGGTTGTGAAGAGGGGAGAGGAGGTCAGGAGACCACCTTCCCCAGCCGCACTTTCGCTGCAGGAGATACTGTGGCCAGAGCCCCGTAGAGGGAGCTGCTGGCTACGAAGAAGGGGTAGGTCAGGAAACCACCCCAAGTGGAGGAGTCGGCCTTTGTGTAGTCAGTGTGGCCACTACAGCTATTGGGGTGGGAGGAGGACATCCCACCATTGCTGCCCCTGTTTCTGGGCCAGAAATAACACCGAACTTTGGGACTAAGGTGGCCGTTGCTGCCACAAGGGGGGGGGGGGATATGTGGCAATGTGCCCCGCCCCTGTGTGTATTTTTGTGTTTTATATTGTATACATAATGAAATGTGTAGCCTACCCAAAACACATTAGTGTTATTTCAGCGCAATGATTTATACATTTAAAATACTATGAGCACTATCAATGTATGTGTGTGCGATTTTTTATTGTGTTTTTCAACCCTGTCAGACAAACAGCACAGTCTGCACGTGAACTAATTGTGCACTCCCCGTGCCCCCATACAAATATCCACTTAAATCTGCATGTGAAGTGATTGTGAAATCCCCATGCCTAAATACAAAGATACATTTTAAATCACTTGTGCTATATAATCCACACTATATCCCGTGCACCACTACATACATACAAACAACAGTAACACACTACATACAACATAAAACACAAAATAAGCACAGGGCCGGGGCACCCTGCCACAGTGACTTAGACTGTTCTTCAATGCCAGTTCTGTGATTCGATCAAGATTGAAGAAACCACACAAAACTGATACCTAAAACCATTGTTCTAATAGTTACAAGAACCCAGTACAACCTAATGTACCCCTAGAGACAGACATTCCTGTAGCTCTTGAGTTCAAATGCATCTTTACAGAGAGCAGCAGAGAAAGTGGTGACTACTTAATGGTACCATTAGCTGACATATTTTATCATCATGTATGCCACTCTCATCACTAATGGTTATTAGGGATACTTACCAGCCTATTTGCATTATACAATATCCTTAAAAAAAATTGAGTTTCAGGGTGGAGGAAATTACTGGTGCATCCTGGTAGCAAAGTTTATTTAAAACTTTTATTTGCCATACTAATTTGTTTTTGTTTTTTGTTTACTGTTTCTAGTTTTAGTGCTGAGGGATTAACTTTAAGAACATTGGAGAATGCAATCGGTCTTATTCTTGGGATTAAAGAGAGATATCATAAACTAGATATATCAAGAGCATTAGATGGATTTACATTGATTTGTGGCAATGAAGATAAAGACGAACCGCATGTGCCCAGTTTTCTGATGGATAACAAAAATGAAGAAAAGGACGACGAGAGTGAAAATGAGGATGATTTTATAGACATGCTGGTGGCTAAAGACAAAACCAAAGGGGTCTTGGACAGGGACACCAATCCTAGGTATGTTTTATTTACATTTTGCTTAATAATTAGCAATTCTATCTATCTTCATAAAAAGAAACGACTCAATGCTAGAACTAAAATGAAAAAAAAAAAACATTCTGTTTCATGCCTGTTTTGCAAGGTCTCAAATAAATAACTAGAGCAACACTTTATAATTATAAACTTTACTTTGCAATACCGTATGTAAACACTGGCGGATTATCCAAGCCTACAGCTATCCATTCAGTAGTGTTATTTCATTAATGGACTAAACACATACACACATTTAACCTACAACGCCCTCTTCAAACAGGACGGTGCCTGTGTGTGTGTGTGTGTGTGTTATTGTCGTACTGTTGGTCTAAACAATGGTACACAGTTCGTTGGCACAGATTGGGTTCTTGAGTACAATCAGGGTTAAACAGTCAGCAGGGTAATCAAAATGGTCTGAGGTCATACACAAGAAATCCAACAATAATAATAACAATAATAATAATAATAATACATAACAGCAAAACACCACCACTCTGCACCAACCTTACTCTGCACCAGCCTTACTCTGCACCAGCCTTACTCTGCACCAGCCTTACTCTGCCACACCCTGTGATGAGTTGTGGGTGTGTCGGCCACACCCTGTGTGTCTGCCCTTGCTGCTGGGGAATGTAGTTTCCCGAGTCGGCCATTTTGTGGGTTGTAGTCCCCTTTTTGGCTGCCATTTAGCTAGTAATTCTGCCCTCTCCCCTCGTGTGTGTGTGTGTGTGTAAATATATATATATATATATATATATATACAGCTCTGGAAAAAATTAAGAGACCACTGCAAAATTATCAGTTTCTCTGGTTTTACTATTTATAGGTATGTGTTTGGGTAAAATGAACATTTTTGTTTCATTTTATAAACTACTGACAACAGTTCTCCCAAATTCCAAATAAAAATATTGTCATTTAGAGCATTTATTTGCAGAAAATGACAACTGGTCAAAATAACAAAAAGAAGCAGTGTTGTCAGACCTCGAATAATGCAAAGAAAATAAGTTCATATTCATTTTTAAACAACACAATACTAATGTTTTAACTTAGGAAGAGTTCAGAAATCAATATTTGGTGGAATAACCCTGATTTTCAAGCACAGCTTTCATGCGTCTTGGCATGCTCTCCACCAGTCTTTCACATTGATGTTGGGTGACTTTATGCCACTCCTGGCGCAAAAATTCAAGCAGGCTTTGTTTGATGGCTTGTGACCATCCATCTTCCTTTTGATCACATTCCAGAGGTTTTCAATGGGGTTCAGGTCTGGAGATTGGGCTGGCCATGACAGGGTCTTGATCTGGTGGTCCTCCATCCACACCTTGATTGACCTGGCTGTGTGGCATGGAGCATTGTCCTGCTGGAAAAACCAATCCTCAGAGTTGGGAAACATTGTCAGAGCAGAAGGAAGCAAGTTTTCTTCCAGGACAACCTTGTACTTGGCTTGATTCATGCCAAAGCTGCCCGATTCCAGCTTTGCTGAAGCACCCCCAGATCATCACCGATCCTCCACCACATTTCACAGTGGGTGCGAGACACTGTGGCTTGTAGGCCTCTCCAGGTCTCCGTCTAACCATTAGACGACCAGGTGTTGGGCAAAGCTGAAAATTGGACTCATCTGGGGGTGCTTCAACAAGGCTGGAATCGGGCAGATTTGTCTTTGTGAAGGACGATGAATCAAGCCAAGTACAAGGTTGTCCTGGAAGAAAACTTGCTTCCTTCTGCTCTGACAATGTTCCCAACTCTGAGGATTGGTTTTCCAGCAGGACAATGCTCCATGCCACACAGCCAGGTCAATCAAGGTGTGGATGGAGGACCACCAGATCAAGACCCTGTCATGGCCAGCCCAATCTCCAGACCTGAACCCCATTAAAACCTCTGGAATGTGATCAAGAGGAAGATGGATGGTCACAAGCCATCAAACAAAGCCGAGCTGCTTGAATTTTTGCGCCAGGAGTGGCATAAAGTCACCCAACATCAATGTGAAAGACTGGTGGAGAGCATGCCAAGACGCATGAAAGCTGTGCTTGAAAATCAGGGTTATTCCACCAAATATTGATTTCTGAACTCTTCCTAAGTTAAAACATTAGTATTGTGTTGTTTAAAATGAATATGAACTTATTTTCTTTGCATTATTCGAGGTCTGACAACACTGCATCTTTTTTGTTATTTTGACCAGTTGTCATTTTCTGCAAATAAATGCTCTAAATGACAATATTTTTATTTGGAATTTGGGAGAAATGTTGTCAGTAGTTTATAGAATAAAACAAAAATGTTCATTTTACCCAAACACATACCTATAAATAGTAAAACCAGAGAAACTGATAATTTTGCAGTGGTCTCTTAATTTTTCCAGAGCTGTATATATATATATATATATATATATATATATATATATATATATATATATATATATATATATACAGTACTGTGCAAAAGTTTTAGGCAGGTGTGAAAAATGCTGTAAAGTAAGAATGCTTTCAAAAATAGACATGTTAATAGATTATATTTATCAATTAACTAAATGCAAAGTGAGTGAACAGAAGAAAAATCTAAATCAAATCCATATTTGGTGTGACAACCCTTTGCCTTCAAAACAGCATCAATTCTTCTAGGTACACTTGCACAAAGTCAGGGATTTTGTAGGCATATAGTCAGGTGTATGATTAAACAATTATACCAAACAGGTGCTAATGATCATCAATTCAATATGTAGGTTGAAACACAATCATTAACTGAAACAGAAACTGCTGTGTAGGAGGAATAAAACTGGGTGAAGAACAGCCAAACTCAGCTAACAAGGTGAGGTTGCTGAAGACAGTTTACTGTCAAAAGTCATACACCATGGCAAGACTGAGCACAGCAACAAGACACAAGGTAGTTATACTGCATCAGCAAGGTCTCTCCCAGGCAGAAATTTCAAGGCAGACAGGGGTTTCCAGATGTGCTGTCCAAGCTCTTTTGAAGAAGCACAAAGAAACGGGCAATGTTGAGGACCGTAGACGCAGTGGTCGGCCAAGGAAACTTACTGCAGCAGATGAAAGACACATCATGCTTACTTCCCTTTGCAATCGGAAGATGTTCAGCATTGCCATCAGCTCAGAACTGGCAGAAAACAGTGGGACCCTGGTACACCCATCTACTGTCCGTAGAAGTCTGGTCAGAAGCGGCCTTCATGGAAGACTTGCGGCCAAAAAGCCATACCTCCAACGTGGAAACAAGGCCAAGCAACTCAACTATGCACGAAAACACAGGAACTGGGGTGCAGAAAAATGGCAGCAGGTGCTCTGCACTGATGAGTCAAAATTTGAAATATTTGGCTGTAGCAGAAGGCAGTTTGTTCGCCGAAGGGCTGGAGAGCGTACACGAATGAGTGTCTGCAGGCAACAGTGAAGCATGGTGGAGGTTCCTTGCAAGTTTGGGGCTGCATTTCTGCAAATGGAGTTGGGGATTTGGTCAGAATTAATGGTCTCCTCAATGCTGAGAAGTACAGGCAGATACTTATCCATCATGCAATACCATCAGGGAGGCATCTGATTGGCCCCAAATTTATTCTGCAGCATGACAACGACCCCAAACATACAGCGAAAGTCATTAAGAACTATCTTCAGCGTAAAGAAGAACAAGGAGTCCTGGAAGTGATGGTATGGCCCCACAGAGCCCTGATCTCAACATCATCGAGTCTGTCTGGGATTACATGAAGAGAGAGAAGCAACTGAGGCTGCCTAATTCCACAGAAGAACTGTGGTTAGTTCTCCAAGATGTTTGGGCCAACCTACCTGCCGAGTTCCTTCAAAACTGTGTGCAAGTGTACCTAGAAGAATTGATGCTTGATGCTGTTTTGAAGGCAAAGGGTGGTCACACCAAATATGGATTTGATTTAGATTTTTCTTCTGTTCACTCACTTTGCATTTAGTTAATTGATAAATATAATCTATTAACATGTCTATTTTAGAAAGCATTCTTACTTTACAGCATTTTTTTACACCTGCCTAAAACTTTTGCACAGTACTGTATATTAGTGGATTTATTCTCCTCTATCCAAAGAGACTCAGGATTCAGGTTTATTGTCAGCTCCAGATATTTTAATCGATGTATACAAAGGAAGAGTCTACAAGAGACTGTTGTAGAAAGAAGGGTTACATTAGATTTTATACAGAGTGTTTGGAATGTCACAGAAGTTTGTGATGAGGCCTTTTGTTCATTATATGAAATGGTGATGTCCTTTGATTTGGTGGGGTGTCGTCTGTGGTGTAAACATCTGTCCTGCTACAGTCTGAAAGACATTTTGTGTTCAATTAAATGTATATAGAAATACAAGATACACACATAACACATAAGATGTAAAGTTTGTTAGAATTCAATCATTTTCCTCTTCATTATATATATATACAGTATATATAATATTTTTTTAAGGGCCTCACTGCAGTACCCTGCACAGTAATGCAGTATTGTGGAACTTTCCCACAGAGCCTAATGTATGCCTCTGCTTCAAGCTTCAACTCTTTTTCAATCTTGCAACAGATTGGAGTCTGCATGTAAATAATGCCTGAAAATGACTTACCTACTGTAAGCGCAGCATGACTCATAGATGTG